>APFE030416371.1:80769-91314 GCA_000404065.3 Pinus taeda
TTACAAAGATAAGACACGATGCTCCTCACAGGGAGTTACTATCCTATATATATGACTCCTACAAGTAATACCACGGGTCAATACCGTTTATTACTAATACCGTCGGCCCATTTGCAACTAACAGTGGTTCCTTTATTAATTACGAATTAACCACTTACAATTATTAATATGGGCTTTATTGACTCTTAACTATGACGTGGTCCCATTACATAGATAAGGGGGTTAGGGTGGGACCCTAACAAACACATTCATTCACATGGATAGAATCGTACTAGTTCGAGAAGCAGAAATGAAGACCTTGGATATAGTTTCCACCATCCAGGTTGTGAGGAATTTTGTTATTCATTATACAGTGGACTATTCATAAACAGATGGATGCGCCCATATTGTGTCCACATATGTCTATACTTGTGATGTATTACAAAATCATTCCTGTATCAGAGCAGTTTATATAGTTTCTAGTCAGTTTTGATCTGAGTATGGGAATGCCTACCTCAGCGATGATATGTTCATATATATATATATATATAGACATTGCATTGAATTTTTTACAAGTTCCGACCAGGGTATCCACAGGAAGATCCTTGAAATAATAAAGTGCTTCACTCTTATCAGATGACAAAACCATCCTCATCTATTACAGACTTCACACTTTAGGGGGAAATTTGTTGCACAAAAATTGTCACCATGACTTTCTGCAATTTGTGTGAGTCTATCATCACTCATACTTACTGCCTTTGCAAGTCTTAAACCTCAGTTCTTCATATCAAGCCTTGAAAATGAGAGAAAGACCTTAAAAATCTCTAAAACTCTAGTTTTGCACTTTCTCTTAGTATTACCTACGGTACCGCACCCATTGGTCATGTCCCCTGCGCACCTGACTGCTCTGTCTCTATCTTAGAGGGTGTGAACCCCTGTAAAAGTTAAAAAGACGCAAATATATTCTTAAAAACTCACTTTAAGTCATTTATGGAAGCTTCTAGAGGGAATATTGCGGTTACAAGTTTGCTCCTTAAGGGTTCATGCATCCCATACCTTTAGGAGCTAACCCCTTGATGTGAGGAGCTTATCCCCTTGAAGGAGGACTCTATCCCTTCAATGGTGGACGTGGTAAACTCCTTACTTTGCACTATAAAATGAAGCATTGGGCTAGTTACTAGAGAGGTTGAAAGCTGAATATTTATGAGGGTAAATGTTGTTGGAACTTAGTCTTCCTTATTGAGCTTTTGAGAGGAAATATCACATACCTTTTGATCTCATTTGGAAGAGAGTGAGGCTTGTCAAAGTAGAGGAGATTCCTGCCTGGACCCTGGGAAGAGCTTGTACAACATCAAGGCACCAAGGTTGTAAAGTTCTTCTTTCTCAAAGTTAATACAATCAAGTTTATTTTTCTCAATAAGCTGTGTTTAATGGTTTATTTCATAGACTCCTTGATCACTATGATGATCATGATTTATTATATTAGCTAGCCAGGTGTTCTTTGATGTGTGCTTGTTTGTGTTTGCAGGTTATTAAAAGGAAACTCTTTGAAGTTGTTGGAGCAAGTCTGCCACAAATTAGTGTTAGAATTAAGGTAGGGTTTGAAACAACTCTTAGTTTTTATTAATGAATCGCAATATGTTTAGAGAAAAGTAGATTTGCTTGTCCTGCTTGTTGCTAGATATCAGTTGATACTAGGGAGATCGGTCTTGTCCGCAAGAATGATTTATCCTGCCAACACCATCATGACTCAAAATTGTATTGCAAGGCATGTGATGTGTGTCAAAGGACTGGCAGGCCATCGCAGAAGGATGAGATGCCTTTGAATCCATAGATGACGTTGCAACCCGTTAAGAAATGGGTGATAGATTTTGTGGGACCCATTCATCCCCAAGGAAAGATGGGAGCGAGGTAGATTATCATCGCGATAGAGTATTTGACTCAATGGGTAGAGGCACAGCCTGTGAAGGATTGTACAGGCATGACTACTGCAAAGTTCCTCTTTGAGCAGGTACTAACGCGATTTGGATGTCCAAAGATCTTGATGAGTGATCATGGTACACACTTTCTGAATGAAACAATCAGTGCGCTAAAGGAGGAATTTCAAGTATAGCACCAAAAGAGCATGCCTTATCATCTGCAGGCTAACAAGACAGTGGAAAAATTCAATAAAGTGTTGGAGAATGCACTTACCAAGGTTTGGAATGCTCAGTGAAGTGATTGGGACCTACGCATACTTGCAGTACTTTGGGCTTATCGAATGACATGCAAGAAGTTGACTGGACAAACTCCCTTTAGACTTGTCTATGGTGTTGGAGCGGTAATGCCTATGGAATATATTGTGCCTAGTCTATGCATAGCGGTGCTCATAGGTATGACAGATTGTGGAGCCCTAGAGGAAATGCTCGCACAACTAGATCAGCTTGAGGAAGAGATATTTCTAGCTGGATTTCACCAACAGGTCCAAAAGCAGTGCAAAAAAGCATGGCATGATTGACACATCAAGCTACGCACCTTTAAGGTAAATGACCTAGTTTTTCATATGATAATAACTTTGATAAATTTCCAAGGAAGTTTAGGATGCACTGGTTAGGGCCCTATGTCATTAAGGAGATTATCGACGAAGGAGTGGTACAACTAGTCAAATTGAATGGAGATCCCTTTCCAAGAAAGGTGAATGGCAGTTGATTGAAGCCTTACATCAACAATCCGGCCATGTGACTAGATGAAGATAGCACAATCTTAGTGCTCTAGGTAGCAGAAAGGAGGCACGGGACTATAAACTACACTGCTCAGGTTGGGGAGCTGCACGATTGGAGGATTGTGCAAAGCAAGGAATTGTCACAAGGTTCGCAGCAGCACGAAGGGAGCTATGCTACCCATGGAGAAATTGCAGAGGTAAGCCAGAAAGTGACCATTAAAATCATTGTTCATGATTTGATGGTTGAAATGCAACCAAATGGAGCGGGCGACCGACATTTAAGACGAAATTTAAGGCTCAGATACTTGAAAATTTGCCGCCAATCTGGCATTAATGAACCGAATTTGGGGGGAAAGGTCGGATTTGAATTCAAAATTCCCTATAAATTATTATCTAGCAAAAAACACTTTGCATTTTGAGAATCAAGTTGTTGAGGTTTCAGGCCCTCATGAACCAAGAATTCTTCGAAGCGTTGAAAGAGACTCCAACATTTGCAAACTTACCCGAAATGTCGCGAGTACTGTTGAAGAGCGTTATGTCATCACCCAAAGAAACTATAATATCGAAGAAATACTAGAGGAGTCAGTGCTGGAAGTTAAGATGAAGGAAGAGGAAGCTACTCCAGTAGTGTTTGAAGTATTGGCAGAGGTCTCCAAATCACCGAGGATGTCGAGACCAAAGCTGACCCCCACCAAGGAGACTGCAAAGGATAAAAGGGAAAGTATCCTGCTATACCAGTTCCCACATCAGCAATGAGAAACCCACTGAAGCCCACCACACAGGAGAATGGAAAAGCTATAAATTTGGAGCCGAAGGAGGAAGACATTGAAGACATCCCAATGGGCGATGAGGATGTGGGAGTCGATGTAGAGGAGGTTGAAACCCAGGGTGCAGACCTTATCACTTGGTTGCTAGAGTATGTCCCTCCACACAAGCCCAAGACCAAGGTACCAAAGGACATCGATGAGAATAAGACTCCCCTGCAAACCCCTCTACTGTCAAATGAAATTATTTTTGACAGACTACGCTTGGCATGAGTGCCGCTGCTGAAACTTGAAGACTAGGAATTGGACGATCATGAGAAGTTCCCACACCTGGCGACCAAGTAGCTGATGTGCCATATCATTGATACGAACTCTGGGATGACTGCATTAGAGCCGTGGAGGTGGCTCCGAGGAGTAGACAAGGCAGGGTTGCTCAACTTGCTTTGGGTGCTGCACTACAGCCACACCTTGGTGACAGTTTTTGTCATCAAGCAACTATTGTGCTTGGTGCATGATTGGTGTCTGTGGCTGGAGGATCCAATACCCATCACAAATAGGCTAATTCACAGGATAATGTGATTATCGTATATAGGTGAGAATCCGACCATGATATTTGGTGGAAAAGGTGGCGAATAGGCTCTCGTGGAGTCCATGAAGCAAAAATTTAAGCTGGTGAATAAGTTGCACAGATACGCTATATCCAACATCTGCAACCTTGCAGTGAAGGTAGCTACACAAATTCTCGCAGGGAAAGTGATGAGGAAGTGTTGTGCTGATGAGGTGTCAGCGCCTATCATCGCACTAGAAGCACAGTGCATTGAAGGAGTCCAGTTCAACTGGTTGGACTAGCTTTGCGGAGAGTTCCTAGTGAACTACTACGAAGCACAAGAGCTCAAAAAGACATTCCACTATGTGTGGCTCTTGTTGTCAATTGTGATAGTAGCATGGGAGCTGCCAGAGGACAGCCAGTTCCTTTTGGTCACACCAAACCTCCCAGAAGCAGTGAAGTACGCTTTGTTGTGGGTGACCAAGGACGTGCAATGATTGAGGGATAACAAGATCTTTTGGATCTTAATGGAGATGAACATCCATATGGCCATCAACCACAAACCGCGATAGTCGCCTACGGTGTACACCAACCTACAAGGCTACGCTGAATTTAAAGAAAAATTCCATCGAGTATCCATCAGGGCACGGAAGGACCCTATGCAAAAATGGTATGAATTACCTTATCTGGCAATGAATGATGCCATTGATGCAGTGCATGATCAATGGTCGGCAAAGTGGCGCACTACCATAGACTTGGAGGTGGGCGGGAGCAAGTTTGTTGCACAAAAGAAGGAGGAGGAGGCCAAGCTTAAGATGGCACAACTAACTGAAAAGAGGAAAAAGGAGGCTGCTGATAAGGCTTAGGCAGAGCATGAGGCCATGTAGCAGACAGGGAAGTAAATAGGTGGGACAGAGTGGGGCTCTGACAAAGACGCAAGGTTTCCTTCACCTGAGACAGGGGAGGAGATAGAAAAGCATGGTGCGGACCCTCAGGAGGCGTTCGCCCACATGAAACGCCCAAGAGAGTTGGAGAAAGGAGGGCCTAGGAAGAAATCAAAGGTGACCAAGACCTCACTGGACCCCCACATTAATAGAGGGAGACTTGCCTGATATCGGTGACACAGTGAGGGATGTCACCACGGAGGCCCTACAACAATTTGAGCAGCAGCAACAGATCATCTTGGGGGATATCTAGACAAGGTTGCAGGAGTTGCAGACCCGCGCATCATAGGCTGGCACAGTGTCTACCAGCCTGGCTATCGGCACTTCAGAAGCTGTCGAGATGGTGCGAACAAAGGCCTCCAGTGCAATAGTGTTTCCCGATGGAGCACTAACCATAGAGAATGACGTTGACATGCCCACTATTAGTGCCCTAAAGGGAGTAGGGTTGAACCTAGCAATGCTCCCACGTGAAGAACTCCACTTCTTGCAGGACAGAGTGATTGTAGAGCTAACAGCCCGTGAGCACTACACCCTTTAGGTGATTAGTGAACATCGGATCAACAATGAGAAGATGGCCCTACAGAGAAATGTTTCCATCACTGCTTAGATCGATGCGAACAATCAGAGAAAGCACATTATGTAGGTCATCGAGGAAGCATGCTGAATGGTCCCAGAGTTGGCCATTCTGGAGGAGGAGCCAGTTGAGGTACACATCCATAAGCTGGCCATAGAGGTGTGCAACACTCATACTGAGATGGTGCAGGTTCAGTTGCGGTTTAACCTACAAATTACGGAGTTACAATTGAGGGCCCAAACTTTAACTCCACTAGAAGTGAAGGAAAAACAGACGACCGTTGTCACAAAAGCAGTAGCGACGGTGGATAGTGCAGTAGCAGACTACACGCAATTGTTTGAGCAATCATTTGAGGTCCTGACAAGCTTGTAGGAGGACCCCAATGTACATCAACTAGAGATAGAAGCGTGCAAGCTACAGCAACACTATGATGAGGTTAAGGGCATAGCACGAACCGTCACGTTGACACAAAGACTAGCCAAGCTGTGGGAGGATAAGTAGTTGAAGGAACATGTAGACGTAGCACTGCATAAGGAAGTAGTGCTAAAGGCAAGACTAAAACCCTGGCTAGATGAGGCTTACGTAGTGACAAGATCTATCGAAGGTAAGCTTGTGACTCTGCAAGAGACGTAGCAAAAGCTTCACGCTGACAGCACAGAAGCAGTGATCGAGTAGACAATGGAAAACGCGAAGCAGGCAACTGCACAAGTGAACAGCTGAGGTTGCAGTCATATGAGTTGAGCTAGAAGGGCTTTGCGCAAATGTCTTCACGCCTACCGAGTGACTCGAGGGCGAGTCACGATGTTTGTGTTAGGGGCCCATTGGGATCATGATCCCCCAAGGACAATTTTGGGGCTAAAATCCCATGTTTTAGTCAAATTTTATAATAAACTTGTAAAGACTCCGCATTTTGTGGTCACGGAGCACTAAGGTGTAATAAGTCATAAAGGGTTTTCCACCCTTAGTTTTGTAAAGTCGACTGTAAAAGATCCACCCATGGTCCATGGACCATGGGATTGTATAAAAAAGAGCTAAGCTCTAAGTAGTTTGAGAGACATCAATGAAATGTCATGTAAGAGAGTTGTAGCTCTGAAGTACGAAGTCTAAGTTCGGGTCGTAGCATAGGTAGAGGCTTTGCAGCTGACTGCGCAGAGTCCTAGGGTAGAAGTCTACAATTGAGTGTGCGACCCCTGTAACTGTGTGTGCAGGGTGGATAGCTCCTGTAATCACTTGGAAGATATCAATAGAGAGAAGTATTATGCAATTTCTATGTCTTTATTCTGATTGATGCATCTTGTCAATTTATGTATGAATTTCATTTATAATGCTTATGTGATGCACGAATGTCTATAATTATGTTGGATAACTGAACGCAAATAAGAATATCTATTTACATGATGCTAACTATGAGTATCTAATAAGATAAGTAATATTCTTAAGATAACTGGACAATTTGTGCAATGTGTTGCCTTAGCAGTGTGAAAGTATCTGAATCAAGGGTTAGGGATGTGCGAAGGTGAGTTGTACCCTTTCACGGAGGTATCGAAGGGAGGAATAAGGGGTTAGGTAGACAGAGCCCTAGAACTAAGTGACCTGCACGAAGGCAAGAATAGAAGTAATAAAACGACATCATGACTATCTCAGGGTGAAGAAACTTGGTTCTAGTATCCCCCCATATTACTTCGGGTGAGACTTCGATCCGCACTCCGTAGGTTGATGCCGAAAGGGCCAATAGTGTAAGGATTTGTTTGGATAATAAACAATGAACCTGGGTCAAGCCCCATCAAGCCAACACTAGTCGTGGAGCCTTGGTTGGAAAAATTCTCTGGAAGCCCTTGGTGGGTTGAGTTACTAGTCCTAGAAGCCTTAGTTGGACAAACTCTCTAGAAGACCAGTAAAAGTTGTGGGTTGAGTTACTAGTCATGGAAGCCTTAGTTGGACAAATGCTTTGGAAACCCTAGAAGGCTTAGATAGAGACCAATCTGATGATGGTTTTGTGATGTCTAACAATTAGGTGGAATCATTGTTTGATAGATTTAGGTGGATGGCCTCTAGAATCCATGGATGGTTTTGGATTGATGTGTTCTATGAGATCCCATATTCATGCTTGGAATATGGCATGGGGGTGAATGGCTGAAGAGAGATTTGGCTCAACCATTCTACAGTTGGGTGGAACATGGAAATCTGATCCTGGGTTTGGATTTTTTATAATCAATATGAGGTTATTTCTCCTTTTATTTCTATGTTTTTTATATTGGATTATATGTGGTTTATATGGTTGTGATTTCATTGGTATTTATGTTGTTGTTATGTTGGTAATATATATGTGTTTTATGGAAGTAGTTATGTATGGCTCTCACCACGTTTTTTCTTGTATATGAATGAATAATGTATCTATGGCCTAATGGATGAAACTGCAACTAAAGTGACAAGGAAACAATGCCTCATAGAGAATATCAGATAAGTTTGAGACCCCTATGCTCAAATTTTTTGTTTACACCTATAGATTACATATTCCTAATATGTTTGACGAAATTCTTACCATGGCTAGTGGGGTTCTAGCGAAGGTTGTATTCAAGTAATTACATTAGTATTGTTATTTCCTTGTTATTCTATTGTTATGAAGATGTGATTCAGTTCAGGGCAGTGACCTGGGCTCTAGTCCTAAAAAAGTGACTCAAATCTGAGGGATGTTGACACAACACTGACAAAAAGAGTCCCTAGACACTAGCTTGCAGGCATGTGAGAGCATCTAGAGGTCCCTGGACACTGGCATGCCCATAGAACGAGAGCCTCCAGAGGTCAAGTGGTTCAAAATCTCAGTGGGACCCAAGGGCTAGTTGGCAGAAAGGCTAGGTTGGTTCCTGATGGTCCTAATGTTGATGTTGAATGTCTGTGTAGTGTGTTTCTATTTATTACACTTCCTTAATGTGACTTGGGAGGTCAAATCATATCATAGTGGCTTCTCATCACATGTTTACCCTAGTTGGCCGGTTGTTGGGTAGACGTGGGAGGAGGGTGTTACACTTTTCTGGTGGAATCGGGAGAAACAAGAAGAACCTAAGCAGTATGATCCTCAATATCTACGGGAAAAGTACAGTGAACCAAAGGTGGAATTGAGTCAATCATTTTCTCAACCAATAATTGGTCAAGGACAGACTCATGGGATTCACGTTCAGAGAGAGTGGGATTGATTGGATACAAATTCTAATCAATCACTTCATCAACTAGTGGAGGATTAGGGGAAATCTTTCGATAACTAGCCAAAGGATGAGGCCGAGAATATGTAAGGTTTTCCAACACTATTGAGGCTTAATAAATATAAGGACAAAGGTGAATACGATTTTTCCCTTCGCATAACCTACAGGGAAACTTGACTTTACCCTTTTTCCCATGGACCTTACTATCACTAGTTGAAGGTTTTTCATCAACATGATCTCCAGAAGATGACGAAAAAGGTTGTTGTGAGCCTATAGATCACACTTCTAATACCTTGGGAATACCAGGAAAATATCTAAGAAGGTGATCACCCTTAAAAAGCATGTAAGGGAATTGAACTTTAGGGGATTATTGGAAGTTTCCTCCATACTAGTTGTGTTCATAACATTGGTTGCTTGGTTGTCCCCCTACTTATTTATATTATTCTTAATCTTCCATTTCTTCTTTATCTTATCCACCTAGTTACTAACTTTGAGGCTCTCACCATATGAAATAGTAGAGGAGGAATAAGGCCGAACAGGCAAAAAAGGCAAAGGGTCAATTTTAGGATCATCTTGAGGTTGATATTGTTTAGGTGGAGGAGAAATTGGTTGAGAAGTAGTTTGGACATTATGAACCAAAGAGGTCGAAAATAACCAAACTGGAAAACCAATGGTAAATCTGGGAAGGGACGTTTCCATATTTGGAGCACCAATATTCCCAAAAGGAGGAAAAGGACCAGGATTCCTGTTAGGGGGATTTCCTTGATTAGCAGACTTAGGAATTGTTACCATTAATCTCAACCTAATGTCTACTAAGGAGTTGTTCCAGGAGGATGATTTTGTTCCGTGGTCAATTAATTGATTTTAGAAATTAAAGACACAAAATAAAACAAAGGGGTAAATTAGACAAAAGGGTTTACCAAGGACTATGAACTACAATATACCACCTTGGAAAACCAAGTATTTATTTATGGGTAGGCAATCTCCCCGAATTATGTGTTCAGTGTATCAAAATGTACAAGGCATCCGACTCAGTTACCTATGGTGGACTTCCAAAATATACTCGACGGCACATGGAAGTGTAGACCGTAGTAATGTTGTCTAATGTGTAACGTTTGATGAGAGTGTTCCCATATACGTTTCATGCGTGGAGCACCATCTAATATACCCAAAGGTACATGGAGAATGGTTTTATACATTTACGTACGTGGAAAGGGATTCACCCATGGGATGCAACACTGACAATCAATGACCACTCCTATGTTTATAGACACCAAAACATGTCTCTAGCCTAAACTTCTAAATGTTTGTGTTAATGTGACAAATTCTCCTTAGGTTGATTCAAAATATTTTAAAGTTTATCTTCCATTAGGTTTCAATTTCATGGCTCGCCACAAATTTCACCTGAATATCCTAAAATGCAAGCTAGAATGAAGAAATGGAAACTTTCATGTTCAATGAGAATTTATTTAAAGAAGGGAAGAGACAAAGAGTATGCAGCAAACAATAATTAAGTGAAATTCCCTAAAATGAAACTGTTCCAATTCAAATTTACTAACAAAACCCTAAATTCCAATGCAAAGAGATTTTTCTTTTCAATTTCCTCTTAATTTTCAAAATGAGAGAAAACTAGGCGTGGTAACTGATGAGCCCCAATTTTGGTACAATTTGGGCTCGTTTTGGCCTACTTTACTTGCTCAAACCATTCATCTTTATTTGCTTATGCATGAATTTCTTAGTTTATTCATGTTGTTTGTAGGAGGAAGGTTAGACACTTTGTCCACGTGACTAATGCATTGTGATTCCAGGTTTTGGCATTAAAAAGGGGAGCAAGAG
>APFE030416372.1:1124-41210 GCA_000404065.3 Pinus taeda
ACCCCATAAAGTGGGGTTACGGGTACCCCTCAAACCCCATGTTAACTATGTGGAAAGAATATAACACAACCCAACAACTAGGGAAGCTCAAAAACAAAGAAGTATGACTAGGATCATGAAAAGGACCTACAATAACTTTTCTGCTCTTGAAAATGAAATTGAATGTTCTATTTGTAACAACTTCAGTCATGAAGATTCGGAATGCAGGAGTAGGTTTCGGAAAACAACTCAGAAGGAGCCAGCTTCATTGAGTCCCAAAACATGGAAAAAGAAAGAACCGCAACCAGAAAGATGTGGGATAGCCTTATGTGGAAGGACAGGAAAATCAATGGTACATTGACAATGGATGTTTGAAACATATGACAGGTGGTAAAGAAAATCTTCGGTCATATACTGCCTTAAAAAGGGAAAAGAAGGTCTCATTTGGAAATGACACCCCTGCATTCATAAAATGTAAAGGTTCTGCTTGTTTGAAAAAGAAGGTCAAAGCTGGAAATGTTATGTATGTTGATGGCTTAAAGCATAATCTATTGAGTGTCAGTCAATTGTGCGATCAAGGAACTGAGGTAATATTTCGATCAAATGGATGTATTGTTCGTGAGCTTGACACAGGAAAAATAGTGATCAAAGGCGTAAGAACTCCAAATAATTTATACATATTCAAAGAAGGAGAACAACAATTCTATCTAAGCAAGAATGATGAACACTAGCTATGGCACAGAATATTGGGGCATCTTAGCTTCTCTCAGATAAGGAAAGCATGCAAATATTAGGCCGTTCGTGATCTCCCTCACATTAGAATTCCAGTCAATATAATATGCAAATCATGTTAGTTTGGTAAACAAACCAGAGCTAATTTCCCTGAAAAGGAAGGATCAGCTAGCAGGGCACTTGAACTTGTCCATACTGATGTATGTGGTCCAACTAGGAAAAGGTCACCTCGAGGAGAAGAATACTTTGTATTGTTTATTGACGAATTTTCCAGGATGTGCTGGATAGGACTTATGAAGCATAAAGAAGAAGCTTTTGAAAAGTTCAAATCATTCAAAGCCTTGGTGGAAAACGAATCAGATCGCAGAATCAAATGCCTCAGGTCAGATCAAGGAGGGGAATTTACCTCAGATGAATTTTTCGATTTTTGTGAAGAACATGGAATAAGAAGGGAATTTTTTGCTGCAAGGAATCCTCAACAAAATGGAGTAGTGGAAAGGATGAACAGAACGGTTCAACAAATGGCTCGTGCTATGTTGGATGAATCTGGAACTCCCGTAACCTTCTGGGGTGAAGCCACATTTGCTGCAATTACTATTCTTAACAAGACAAACGTCTGAGTAAATAGAACTCAGACTCCTCATGAACTTTGGTATGGTAAGACTCCCACGGTAAAATACTTCAAAATTTTTGGAAGAAAATGCTACATTAAGAAGACTGATGAAAATCTTGGCAAGTTTGAACCTAGAGCAGATGAAGGCATTCTACTTGGCTACTCTCCCCACAACAAAGCATATAAGTGTTATAATAAAAGACTTGGAAAAATTGTTGAAAGTATTGATGTAGTGGTTGATGAAGAAGGAAACACTCCTAAGCAAGTAAAATCTGAAAATATCGAAGAGATGAGGAATATCCTTCAACATCAAATCAGATTCATGACGAAGAAGAAGCCCATGAGGCACTAGAATAACAGACAAGGATAGAAGAAAAGACTCCATCTAGATACGTTCAGAAGAATCATCCAGAAAATCAAATTTTTGGACAGAAAGAGGCAAATGTTCAAACAAGAAGAACCATATCAGAAGCTTCAAGCTATCTAGCATTGATCTCCTCAACTGAACCACAAAATGTAAAAGAAGCATGCAAAGATGAATGCTGGGTGAAGGCCATGGAGGAAGAACTTGAACAGATTGAAAAGAATAACACTTGGGAATTGGTTCCTAGACCAAAAGATAAGAATGTCATAGGGACAAAATGGATTTTCAAAAATAAGCTAAATGAAAATGGAGATGTGGTTAGAAACAAGGAAAGACTTGTTTGTAAAGGATATGCGCAACAAGAAGGGGTAGACTTTGAAGAAACTTTTGCACCAGTTGCTACACTTGAGGCTATAAGAATGTTCCTTGCTCTCTCTAGCTTTCAGAAGTTCAAAGTATTTCAAATGGACGTGAAATCTGCCTTTCTAAATGGAGACTTGGATGAAGAAGTATATATTGAGCAACCAGATGGGTTTATGCTCGGAAATGATCCAAAACTTGTATGTAGACTCAAAAAGGCTCTCTATGGTCTTAAACAAGCTCCAAGAGCTTGGTATTACCGATTGGATAAGTACCTTCATCAACAAGGTTTTTCAAAAGGATCAACAGATAGAAATCTATATATAAAAATTGACAAGGATAAATTGCTAATACTTGTTGTGTATGTTGATGATATCATTTTTGGTAGCAATGAGGAAGACATGAATCAAAACTTTGCCTTGGTGATGCAAAGACAATTTGAAATGTCTCTACCTGGTGAGCTCACATATTTTCTTGGTTTACAAGTTCAAAAAAACAAAGACGGTATTTTTCTATCACAAACCAAGTATCTCAAGCAGATCTTGAAGAAATATGGGATGGAGGATTCGAAACCAGTATGTACCCCTATGGTAACAGGATGTAGCCTCAGTACAAATGATGAATCTACAGTTGTACATCAACTAGCCTATAAATCCATGGTTGGTAGTCTACTCTATGTAACGAGTACTTGACCAGACATTATGCATGTAGTAGGGATAGTTGGAAGGTTTCAGGGAAACCCAAAATAAACTCATCTTCAGGCCGTAAAGAGAATTTTCAAGTATCTTCAAGGGACTCAAAACTATGGTTTATGGTATCCTAGAGATACAGATCTCACACTTCATGCTTATACATATGCAGATTGGGCAGGAAGCATGGATGACAGGAAAAGCACTAGTGGTGGTGCATTCTTCACGAGTCCTAGATTAGTATCTTCGTTCAGCAAGAAACAAAGTTCCATTGCATTATCTACAGCTGAAGCAGAATATCTAGCTGCTGCATCTTGTTGCACACAACTCCTTTGGATGATGCAAGCATTGCAAGATCTTCAAATCACTTGTACTCCACCTATTTCCATTTTCTGTGATTATACAAGTGCAATCAGTATTTCAAAGAATCCTGTCACGCATTCAAATACTAATCACATACCTATCAAGTATCACTTTCTCTTGGAACAAGTGCTTGAACAAAAGGTCAAGTTGGAGTATGTTTCATCTAAGGAACAAGTTGCTGATATACTCACCAAACCACTACCCAGGGAGACATTTGAATACCTCAAACAGAAGCTGGGGGTAGTTGATGCCTCATCTTGCTATTGAATCTTGTTTGTTTTCAGATATTAATGGTTGTACGCGAGTTTCAGGTAGGTAATCCACGTATATACCCAAGTTTCTGTGGCTGCAGTTGCATATATTCTGGTTTAAAGAAAAGCGGTGGGGCCAGACTCAGGATGAAAAGAGTTTGTAATGGGTGTAACAGAGATCATCTGGCACAGGTTAAGGGGGAGCATATGTTCTCCTAATAATGCATTGTTGCCATTATCTTAGAAGATCTTGGTTCAATTTCACAGTTGTTTTTTTTTCAGGTAGAACAGGTGCAGAGGGAGAACGTGGTTGTTGGTCTGAATGATGATTGACAAATACTTGCTCTCTATGTCATGTATTTCTTTTCTTTTCTTATCAAGGTCATGTAACGACCTATCTTGGTTTCCCCACTATGCCTGGGATGAATGAAGTAAGGTTTTTGTCTTTATCATGTGTAAATTTTTGGTCAATTCCCACTTGGTTGGGAGATGGATGTATGAGTCTTTGGTGGTAGGAAGGTCCTTTATAGTATATAAAGTCATGTTTCTCTTGCAGAACATCTTCTTGCAGATCTTGCCTACAGTCAGGGGGAGCTTGGACAGCACAGCAGAGCAGAAAATTCAGCACAAACTCAGGGGGAGCATAACCCTTTTCCCTTGATGTCAAAGGGGGAGAATGAATTTGAGCAACTTCGGGTTGCCATAAAGTCCAAAGGGGGAGATTGTTGGCATTATGACACAGGTTTGGCACTATGGTACATGTGTTGTCCTTGATGGCAACTCACTCAAATTTCAGATCAATAGTTCAGGCTATCAGAATGAAAGAAAATGAGGTATACGCAGGTTCCTCTAAGAAAAGTTGCATATATACACAGGATCACCGATCAAAAGGCGCATATATGTATACACACACTTTCATGCAGAGAAAAGTGCATACATGTGGGAAAGTTTATGTTTGGTCCATGGTATTTAGTCCGTCATATTTGAACCTATGGTTTTGGTCATTGGTAATGCATACAAAGTATTGAACCCTGGTATTGGGTCCTTAGTATTGGTTTTCAATGGTTTTGGACCATGATTAAGAAAGGCCTAAGACTATAAAAAGGGAAGGAGATCATTTGGCAAAGGTATCGATTCAAGCATTGAATATCTGAAGAAGAACAAGATCGGGAACACTGTGATTGGTTATGGTGCATTGCTAAATCTGATCCAACAAGGAACCTGAATGCTAAAAGATGAATAAGTTCTATTGATGAATCAAGACCTTAAGGCTTAAATGGTAGTATCGTTGTATGGTTTTTGATCTGTTATATTTGGCACATGATTAGGTCCCTAAATCTGATAAACTGGGTATATTTGATGTCTAAAACTTGAAAAGAGAAAAATTTCCTTGTATAGATATGTACGCAAGTTCTGCACATTAGAGGCACGTATACACGTAGGTTCAGTGAAGCAATACAGCGTATACGCTGGTTGGCATAGATACAGCTACGTATGTACGCAGGGTTCTGCATAGTGAAGTAGCGTACATTTCATGAAATTTTCTTTAGCTGCTTCTGTTTATTGTTGCAGTGTTCTGGGTTCAGAATTGGTGTCTGGTTACTATTACTGTTTTTTGGTTACAACATTCTGAGAAGTGTTTTGATGATTCTATATTGGGTTGTGCAAAGGAGATTGAATGTTGCAGATATACCTAATGTATGATTGATGTTATTCATGGATCCAGTCTGAAAATTTATGAAATGTGGTCCCTGGAAGAAAAGAGAGGGTTGTAGCCTTCTGGAGGTAGCAACCTGCGTACTAGTACCTCAGCTAGAACAAGAGCTAAAGGGGGTTGTAGCTCCCTTCCATGTGAAGCTGGAGAATGAGAGAAGGTTGTAGCCTTCTGCAACTAGCAGCCTGCGTACTGGTATAAGATTGCACCAGTACAGAAACATTGTAAAAAGAAGTTTCTAATTAAACGAAGATAGAGACAAATTGCAGTAGGTAGTTTTCACCCACATTGGGTTTCCACCTTATATCTTGTGCTCTTGTGTGTGACTGTCTGCACTATTTTCTATTCCTTATCGATATATGGTTTTGACACATAGATTTAAGATTAGCATCTGAAGAATAATTAAATTACAATTCTGTGATTTATACGCTCTTTTATTTAACCAAAGTTGCGTATATACGCCGGTTTATCTAACTAAAGTAGCGTATACAAATCTGTATATGAATTGAAAAATAATTGACTTGATAATACTGATTCACCCCCCCTCTCAGTATTATTTCCAACAACAAACTTACCTTCAGTTCAAGAATGACAACAACATAGGTTGCATGAGTAGACTCTAACTATAATAAATCAGTTATACCTAACTGAAAGGTTTGATGCTCCAGGAATCCAGGTTCAAATATATAATGAAAGAGTGTTTTTTCGGCCATGTTATTCATGGAACACAAAATTAGGGAACAACCACTATTTCTCTTTCAGTTAAGAGAATTTCACGAACAAAGACCTTAGTGAGGGAGACAAATATTGGGTTTTGGTGTCAAATAACCTAAATTACATAGTACAAGACATTGTACTAAAATAAAAAACCATAAACAGACCTAACTGAGGCCTTTTTTGTTTGAAGTGAGTGTTGGAATCAATGCATCAAGGTTTCTCCTTGCTTGGGAAACCTCAGATAGATTAAAAATTCTCATAATAGAAGCAAAAAGAATAAATAAATTAAGTCGAAAAGAATATAGTTAACACCCACTCTACAAAGAACATAGTGTAATAATTCGCGGAGTAAAAGGAGTTAAATAAACTTATTGTTATTAGATGGGTTACAGGGGGAAAACATTGGAGTGGGCATGCTCCTAAAATTTCGAACAGTAATAGCCCACATCAGATGATGTCCTTGCAGAAGTGATTAACATCATCATCTTACTGGTAAGGAAAATTTGGGAGACTTTGGTAATGAAGCTATGAATAACAATAAGAGTAAACATGAGTTGTAAGAAATAAGTAGGGTTCACAATCATATGAAATTTAAATACCAAAAAAGGAAAAATAAATTAGGGGATCATGTTGTGTCTCTTAGCCACAACCAAGGAATCTTGAACAACATCCCATTTCTCTACTAAGACAAACACCCTCATCCAATTTGAGACTAACCCTAGTTGAAAGATGCAAAATTTCTAGATTCTAGAGGAAGAATAGCTCAAAATGACAGCTAGCAAGGGTAGTCATTCCCTAGAAGGCTCTAGGATCCCACAATTCTTAGTCGTTCAATGTGAACAATGCTAATATTGTAGGTGAAATAATGTATTTTTTGGGTGATGTGACAATATTGGAGTTATAGAATCTATGACTAGCACAAATTAATGAGTTAGTTAATTAAGGTTGCATACATGAAGGAGTCAAGTAATATTTCACAAGTGATTGATCCAAAGGTAGAAGACTTTTAAATTGTCTAACATAAGATTAAAAAGGCATAAGGAAGACAACTAAGAAAGGAGGGGAGGTCATTCCAAAGGAATGCCTTATGGCGTAATTATAAACCCTTGCAATTAATATTATAAATGTA
The DNA here is from genome assembly GCA_000404065.3 of Pinus taeda. Lineage (NCBI taxonomy): Eukaryota > Viridiplantae > Streptophyta > Pinopsida > Pinales > Pinaceae > Pinus > Pinus taeda. The sequence goes on from APFE030416372.1 coordinate 8,036, forward strand.
GTGGATTAATAAACCCAATGGATTATTAATATTAAAGCCCAAGGGATTAATATTATAGCCCTAAGGGATAAATGTGTTTGACTATGTTATGGTTTAAAATATTTATAGATTAATACATGTTAGTTATGGTTGACTATTGTTGACATGGTCAACTATTGTCAACATGAATACCATGGTGAACCATACTTACCTCAGGAATCATGGTTTATCTATTAGTGGCCTATAATGAACCATAGTGGATAGCCATGGCTGACCATGGAGGCTTATTGTGGAGGGTTAATAATATTAATCTTGGAGTTTATAATATTAATCCTAGGGTTTATAATCTTAGGGTTTAATATATTAAACTTATGGTTTATAATCTTAGGGTTTATATTAATAATATTAGGGTATATTATATTGGGTTTTATAATGTTAAGATTTTGTATTAGTGTTTAATATTATGACATAGGAATGGTACAAAAATCTATCCAACATTGCATTGTCACAAACATTGTCTCAATATGACAATCATTCTAACAATCATTGTAGCATTGTTAGAATTACATTGCAATTTATTAAACATCGCATTGTGTCATTACAAAATTGGGGTTTAATATTATGATTTATAATATTTAGGTCTTTAATATTTGGTTTATAATATTAGGGTTTAATATTGGATTTATAATTTATAACACTCATATTTAATATTAGGGTTTATAATATTAAGATTTAGGTTTATTATCCCTTATGTCTATAATATTAATATTAGGGTTTATAATCTAAAGGTTCATAATAATAGGGTATATGATATTCATCCTAGGGTTTATAGTATTAATCCTAGGGTTTATAATCGTTGGGTTTTATAATGTTAGGGTTTTTTATTAGGGTTTAATATTGTGACATTTGAATGTAAAATTATATATCCAACACTGCATTGAGACAATCATTGTATTAATGCTGCAATCATTCTAACAATCATTGTCGCAATGTTACATTACATTGTCATTTATTCAATGTCGTATTGCAACATTACAAAATTCGAGTTTAATAATAAAGTTTATAATGTTCAAGTTTTTAAAAATGTGTTTATAATATTAGGATTTAATATTGGGTTTATAATTTATAGTAGCATTGTTTAATAATATGATTTATAATATTAATAATAAGGTTTATTATATTCTGTTTATATTCCTAGGGTTTAATATTAATCCTAGGCTTTACAATATTAATCTGATGGTTTAGTATGAACCCCTTAGGTTTACAATCCCTTGAGTTTATCAATCCCTTGGGTTTATTAATCCTTTGGGTTTGTAATCCCTTAAGTTTATAATATCAATAACCTCTAGAGTTTATAATATTATTAATCATTTGGGTTTATTATCCTTCGATTTTATAATATTAATCACTAAAATGTATAATAATATATTAGGGTTTATATTCTTAGTATTTATAATATTAATGTTATATTTGATATATTAATATTAGGGTTTATAATATTAATCTAAGGGTTTAATATTAATCACATGGTTTAAAAACCTTTGGACTTATAATATTAATCCCAGGGTTTAATATTAATCGGTTAGGTCAATAATCCCTTTGGATTATAATATTGAAGTTAGGGTTTATATTAATAGGGTTTAATATTAATCTTATGGTTTATAATATTAATAATCCATTGGGTTTATTAATCACTTAGGTTTATAATATTAACAATCCCTTGGGTTTACCAATCCCTTAGGATTATAATATTAATCCCTTGAGTTTATAATAGGGTTTATTAATCCATAGGTTTTATAATATTAATTCCTTTTGTGTTTTACTCCATTGGATTTATAATATTAATAATCCATTAGGTTTATTAATCTCTTGGGTTATGGTTTAAAATATTTATATTATAATGTTAGATTACATTGGAATTTATTCAACGTCGCATTATGACATTCCGAAATTGGGGTTTAATATTAGGGTTTATGATATTTGGGTTTTTAATGTTGGATTTATAATATTAAGTTTTCACATTGGTTTTATAATGTATAATATTGAGGCTTAATAATATTATTTATAGCATTAATCTTAGGGTTTATAATATTAATACTAGGGTTTAATAATATTCTCTTGGGTTTAGAATCCCTTGGGTTTATAATATTAATCCCTAATATATATAATAATATGTCAGGGTTTATTTTCTTAGTGTTTATAACATTAATGTTTGTTTTCATGTATTAATCGTAGGGTTTATAATATTAATACAAGGGTTTGTTATTAATCCTATGATTTATAATCCCTTGGGCTTATAATATTAATCCTAAGATTTAATTTTAAACATGTTAGGTGTAAAATCCATTGGGATTATAATATTATTATTAGGGTTTATATTCCTATAATTTAATATTAACCATAGTGTTTATAATATTAATCTTTTAGGTTTAATATTAAGCCATTCGGTTTATAATCCACATGGTTTATAATATTAGTTCCCTCATTTTATAACATTAATAATCCGTCAGGTTTATTAATCACTTGGGTTTATAATTTTAACAATCCCTTAGGTTTTTAATATTAATCCCTTGGGTTTATAATAGGATTTATAATATTATTCCCTTGGGTTTATAATATGTTTTTTTTGTAATCTTGGTAGGACTTTTCTTTTCAATATCTTTCAAAAAAATAGGTAGGTTACATCCATGTGTTGAATGGTTAGGTGGCCTCAACCTACCCGGAGGGAAACTAGGTCAGTTGGCCACCTAACGACATGATAAGACATCCAAAACTATAATAAATTAAGCATTAAATTATGCCTCATTGTTGGTTGAAAAACCATAATTCGCTACATAAATCAATCTCGTCCTTTTCATTGAATCCTGGAAGATCCATCCATAACCTACTAGATTTGGATTTCCCTTCGATGCACCATTAAAACTTAATTTAATAAAATCATCTGGAGGAGTAGAGAAGTGTTGAGGAGATGGTACAGGGGAAACTAGAAGTTTCCACGAGCTTGAGGAAATCATAGAAGGGGACATATTCAGAAAAGCTAGAATTATAGCTTCATTAAGAGCTACTAGCTAATCATTCAGATGTCATTTCTCTGCTAATATTTTTTCTCTAATATTCTAGACTATTCCTTGCCAGACAAACACCGGGGGTTTATGGTGATCTTTAAAAATCGTGTTGTTTATTTCCTTCCAAATAGCCCAAAAGAGGAATCCCAAAGCCAGTGCCCAAGCTTGGTTGAGCACTGAGCTCAAAAATATACCTTTTCTCCATAAGAGCAGGGTTTCCTTGATGGTTTGGGGGTCTCTATCCATGTGGCCAAATAGGGTTTCTATTTGTCTCCATTGATGATTAGAAAAAGAAAAAGAGTTCAAGAGGTGTTTTGGGTCCACATTTCGTTGACCATATAAAAAACAAAATGATGGACCATGCATATCATGTTTTTGAAGTTAATCCCAAGTGAGGATTCTCCCTCTACAAACCAACCATAAGAAGTAAGTTATTTTGGGCCAGAGCCATCTAGACCATATCTTCTTCCATAGTTGGTTGTGTTGATTTTGAATATCCTCCAATCAAAATTTGTATACTTCCTTAATATTAAAGACCCCGGGTAGAGTAACCCCATCTAAGAATGTATGGTCCATCCAGGATGGTGATTTTTTGTGATTGTAATTAGTTGTCCAACTATTACCATTGATCTGATGTGGGTGAATTAGGTCAATCCTTATGTGTCTTCCATTTCCTCCATCTCTAGGGCACTAGCAAGGGTTTCCAGAGTTGTTCCACCTGCTAATAATTATGACTAGTTGTGTAAAGAAATATCTCCCTAAGGTCTTGCCAATTGAACAACTTCTCTCTCTATTTCCATGAATCTTGCCAAAATAGTGTTATTTTTCCATTTCTGACTTCCCAAAAAACATTTGAGGTGATTAGGTCTCTATTTCTAGCTATCAGGTTCCATATTGAAGAGCCCTTAGGAGGATCTTGGTATCAGAGAATGTCCTTTGTGTGTAGCGGCATGCTATATTTTCCAGTCCATATTTTTTTCCATAGGTCTTGTCCTCCCTTGATCCAACACCACCATAATTTAGCACCCATGAATTTATTTAGAATGAATGAATCTGTGAGGCATAAACCCCCACCCATCTTAGATTTTGTGAGATGGGGCCACGAAAACAGAGCTTATTTATTCAATTGTTCTCCACCACATAAGAACTTTTTAAAAATATCTATCATAGAATTGGAAGAAGATTTAGGGGAAGCCATCCTAGAGAGCTGGTAGATAGACATCAACTTAGGAGAACTACTTTAGGGAGTACAATCCTACCTACTATATTGTGCACTTGAAAATCCCAATTGCTCAGCTTTGTTTGAATCTTTTGGAGCATGCCTTGCCAACACAAAGTTTTTAAGGAGGTAGACACCAGAGGCAATCCCATATATTTTATAGGTAATGAACTGATCCCAAAGCCAAGCACCTAAGCAAGGAAGGTTTCGATTTTCACAGGAGTATTGAAGAAAAATATATTTGACTTTTCATTATTGATTTGGGTACCTGAAGTTGACATGAAATCCTACCGAATAACTTTGACCCTCCTCACTTCCCACAAGGTCACTTGATAGAATAACATAATGTCATCCACAAATTGTTGGTGGGTAATGGGAAGACCGTTACTTAATGGATGAAGACCCTTGATTTGGGATGATTGGGCCGATGATATCACATATCTACCAAGACCCTCGGCTACTATAATAAAGAGAAAAGGGGAGATCGGGTCATCTCGTCTCAGGCTGCGGAAAGGTTTGAAGGTTTAGGAGGGAGAACCATTTAGCAGGATTGAGAAAATAGGAGACGAGATAAGAGACGAAATATAATTCAACAAACATTGCTCAAAGCCAAAAGACTTAAGAATAGTGATAAGTTATGTCTAACTTAGCTAATCATAGGCTTTAGATAGGTCCATCTTGATCATCATGCCAGGAATTGTTTGTTGCTTCAAGGAATGGGCAAGTTCTTGTGAAGTAATAATATCACCTAGGATTTATGGCCTTCCACAAAATCATTCTTTTATGGGGAGATAAGACTAGGTAGGAGAGGCTTGAGATGCTTAACAATAACCATAGAAATGATTTTGTAAATGAAATTACACAAGGTGATTGGTCTAAAGCCCTTAGGGTCTTCATATTTGTTTGTTTTAGGAATTGAAGTAGTAAACGTGCAATTCAATCCCAAACATACATTCTGGTTATGATGAGATTCCTTAACCACCTCTAGAATATCTTTATCGATGAAGCTCCAAGAAACCTGATAGAATTCTCCACTGAACCCATCTGACGCTGGTACTTTTTTTAGCCATCCTTTTGACAACATAATTTGTCTCATCCAGGGTAAACACTCGCATGAGATCCAAATTCTGGTCACAAGAGATGAGTTGTGGAATGTGTCAAGTTATTCTTCAAATAACTTCTGATATATCCTTGGGAGGTTTCGACAAAGAGTCTAGAAGTGGTTTACCACCATCCTTTCCATATCTTCATGTTGAATGAATTTGTTCCCTGAACCTTCCTTCAGGGATAATATTCTATTATGTTTTCGATGTTGGATCATAGCTTTGTGGAAAAACCAAGTATTCTTCTCCCCTTCACAAAGTTGTTGTATTTTAGATTTATGCTTCCACATAATTTCTTCTTGTTTCCTTCTCTCCTCCATTTGGTTTACTAGTTGTCCATACTCCACTGAGGTGCTCCCAGATCGGCCTTCACTAATGATTTTTTGTCATATTTCTTGCATTTTATTATGAAGTTGATCTTGATCTTTCATAATGTTACCGAACTCTTCTTGATTCCACTCCTTGATCTGGGTGTTCAGGTCCTTTAATTTTAGCTGAAAAGTGTGCATGTGCCTCATCCCTTGGGTTGAACTCCCTTTCCACCTGTTTTCCACTTTTTGTATAAACAAGGGGTCCCTCAGCCAGAAATATTCAAATCTAAAAGGACCGTTTTTATGCATTGTTTTCAGGTCAATCGCCAACCTGACTGGCCATTGGTACAAACCCATGCATGGGAGAATGGAGGTTGTGAGGAAAATATTCCTACTAATAACCTGCTCTGGCACTAGAAATCTATCAACTTGGGAAGCTACTTGATGTGTGCCTCTACATTGATTGTTCCAAGTATACACCCCATTATTTGTTGGTAGATCCACTAAATGCATCTCCTCAATTTTTCCTAGAATGGTTCCATTTCAGCATCCATATGGCACAGTTCACCCTTGTTTTCTTCCAGCAATGTGATCAAGTTAAGTTGCCTCCTAAAATCCACATCTCTGTTGGGAATAGTCTTCTGAGTTTTCTGATATCCTAAAGGAAAACCCTTTTTGTCCTCGAATGTGAGGCCCATATACCCCTGACAGTAGGGCCCAATCCGAGTACCAATGTGTTAGAATTTTCTTGAGATAATTTGAGGCATACCAACCCAGTCTTCAAATGTAATTTCAGTAGGATTCCATAAGATACTGAGCCCTCCTGTACTCCCTTTGGAATCTTGGGCTACCACCTCATACTGGGGTTTGAAATACCTAACCATTTCTTTTAGTCTAGTCTCTGAGATTTTAGTTTCCTGGAGAATCATGATAATCAGTTTGTCTCTTTTAATTCGGTCTTTCAGGTACCATTGGTTCCCTCTACTATTGAGCCCTCACACATTATAGGATGTAATAATCATTTGTAAGGTTTATGAATTTGATGGAAGAATGTGGATAGCGGCACCACTCTACCCAAGTTCACCAGCAAATCACCCATCATCTGTATGGATGCTCGCAAATTATTTCGGCTGTTTTTCTTACCTCCTTTTCCAGATACACTTGGCTGTGCACCTTGGCTTGGGTGAGAAACCAAGTGATGTAGTTGATCCAAAGAGACTGAGCCTTTCTTAGCTTGATATTACTGAGTTGTTTTCTTTTATAATTTCTTTTGGTCTTTAGGAATGAATCTTTCATCCAAATTTTTCCATTCGTTCAATAGATATTTCATGATATGTTCTTTTACACTGAGATCCTCCTTCATTCGAACTATTTCCATATTGACTTGATATTTATTTTTCCCATGTCCTTCTTTTTCCCACGATTCCTCCTCAACTTTCCTCTTAGCTTTCTAGCCACCCTTTGGAGGAGCGTTAGGGTTTTATTTACTAGCTGGATCTCACACATCCCTAGGAATTTTGTCTTCCTACATCAAGGTATCGTAGCGATTATGGTTTTTGGGAGCCTTGTGAGGCTACTATTTGACTAACCTGACGTATTTTGTGTATTGCGCTTCTTTTTTTGGACTTCCTAGAATCCATCTAAATATTCCTAAGGTTTTGCTACAACATTATCTTTCTGAGACTCCACAAGTTCATATTGATTTAGGGGAAATTCTTTGTACAGTTGTTCGTATTCATGACATCTTCTGTAGTGAAATGGAATGTGCTCGTAATCCAATGGTTGTTGCCAGACCTCATCCTCATACTCAAGCTCGATAAATTTTAGGAGGGGATCAGTTATATTCATCTACACACAGATTCGAGCGTATGAGGTATACTTTCCTCATCTTGGTTAATCTCCAACCTTAATAAAACTTCTAATGGAGATTCCAATTCCATCCAATATATCTAGATCCCATAAATCCACAAGGAGGGAAAATATTTTGACCCATACTAGGGCTTCCCTAAATTTGTCCTGATTTGGGTTATAGTATTCCTCCAAATGTCACATGAAGAGACTAGCACTGTAGTAGAAGTAGGGTCTGTTTTCAAAAACCCTCTTCTTACCTTCAAGGCTCGTAAAAATCACTATAAAGGAACTCAGAGCCCCAAAATTTAGATCTATATGTCCTTTTGGTTTCCACTAAAGTTGGATCCATTTAACCATATCTCTTTCAAAGGGTTAAATTCTTATAACCTTGCATATCAATGCATGATCATTCATAAATTTTTTTGGTAATTCTCCAATTTATTAATGGGAATCAGAAATCGAGGTTTCTTCATTCTGCTTGGCAAACATTGTCCCCTGATTCTTTCTTGCCATTGGGATCCCAAGGCTAGGCTACCCTTTCCTCTTCCTTTAGCTCTCTTTGTGGTCGTGGCCTCTTTTTGGCTACTCGTTTCTTTGAATGATATGCTTCGATATGAGGGGATTTGTCACACCCGTATCCCGATGGTAGTATTTTAAAAACACATAGGTGGGTGTGGCATCGCGACATTTTTTTCCTTTCACCAATACTTAAGTGTACGGGCTACAGCTAACGCAACACTTAACCAATTATTTACTTCAAGTGTTATTATCGGAGTGCAAATAAACTCTTCAATTAACCATTCATCAATATAAATGCACAACAGAAATCATCAACACACCATCATAAGTGGGAGGGGAAACTCCCAGAAGTTAGGGTCTGCTTCATATATATATATATATATATATATTATTATATATATATTATATATATATATATATTCAATTATACATAAAAATATACAATTCAGTGCTACCAACAACCCTTGACTTGCACACCTTTATTTTACAAAATTGTGCCTGCAAAATGCTAAAGTCATGCCTCGTGCACGCTCACACGAACTGTTGAACTACCTACAGAACTATTATGCACATCTTTCGTCATTTCGTTTCGCTTGTTCCCTTGACAATCCTTTCTGCAGTCTACCTGCACTAGCCAAAACATTGACACACTATTATGCCTCCTCGTGCAGACCTAAATGTTCCTGTTCACTCTATTGCAACTCTGCTCGAACCACCATTCACTCAGTGTTATCGCAACCAGGGTCACTAGCCACACTTTCCTTTTGGTATGCAATGCCGTGTCTCTCTACCTGCAACTCGTTGTAGCGTCTCAGGTCACCTGACTATTTGGCGCCCAACTCTCGGATAGTTGGGCGCCAAATAGTCAGGTGACACGAGATGCTAAAACGAATTGTTGTCAAACTATTTAACTTGACACTATCATTGTATAACAGTTTCGAACTGCTTTTCTATTTTCTAGAAACCCCAACTCCTACCTTGTTGACTTTGGTCTTGCACCTGCACTCTACATGTGGCTTCATCCCTTCTCGCTCTCCATTTTTTTTTGTTTTGGTCAAGTTCGATGATGGATGAATGACAACCATTCTCCTCCAATATGTATGCTGCTACCATTTGGCAACACCAAGGGTCATGACCTTTCATGGTCAGTCCATCCTCCATGTACACATCAGCCTACCCATATATGTATGTCAGCCCAACTTTTATAAATATATATCATTGCCCCATCACATGTTTATCATTGCTACTCACGTCGGCCTAGCCACCTACTCACCCAATCTCCATACTTCAATTCCACACACTCCATATCTCACCCAAGGGTTCCTTGCCAAGTTGTGCACCCAGTTGAATTCCCATCTCGGTTTGCCCATCACACGCTCCCATCGCACATCTGAAATTCCACCTCCGAATTGCCTTTAACTAAATGCGGGTGCTCGTCAACTTGAGGCGGTGGCATCCTCCACCACTCCGAAAATGTTGTCATCCTCAACAACACCATCTTAGCAACCTCCATCACTAAGACATATCCATATATGTGGGCAGCCAAATATCTCCACCCATGACCTACTCCATGCTCCAATCGCGTCAAACTGTGCAAGAAAATCATGTGCTGGATCCCCCTGTGATGGTGATTAATTGGGAAGCTAATCAAACCATAACATCACCTCCACAAGAACGCATTCTCCTCACATCATCATGACTATCTTCACATCCTGTTGTCAATCATGTGCATCTCACCCGATGTTCCTTATCATAAAATATAGAGGACTCACTGCCATGAGAAAAATACAATGAGCCTCATCCTCATGTTAGTCTAAGAAGAGGTAGGGGATGGGAAAGCTAATGGTTCTCCATCCTCCTTTTCTAACAGCTCAATCCATCTATTCAGATCTTCCTCCTCCAATCTCTGCATGTATGCTTCCTAACTCTCCTCCTGAGTCTCTGGTCTAGCATCCCCATTTCCTTCCATTGCCTCTAGCATGCCTGTCAAATCTAGGATAATATCAAAGAATGATCTAATAATCTGTGACTGCTCCATGAGTTTTGCCTCTACAGTAGACAACCTACCATCAAGCTCTCTGTCTCGCTTTATGTCCTCTACATTCATCATTGTCAACTTACATCCAACTATCATAACTGCCGTGGTTGGTAACCCCAAAGGTTCATCATCTCATCCGTCATAAATGTACAAATTCTTCATATGTGGCATAATCATAGCCTCATAATGTTTCAAAAATTCCATACCCAATACTGCCTCATAGTCATCCATCTGCACAATTGTGAAGTCGATCTTTCCAGACCACTCACCAATCTTCAGATCCACATTTTTTGTGATACCAATGAATTTATCGGGTGGAAAGTTCAATGTTTTAAGACGAGCTTGGATTGGTGAGAAATTCAATCATACTTTTCTCACAACTTCCTCCCTGATGAAGTTATAGGTCGCACCACTCTCCACCATAGTGAGTAAAGTGCCTTGCCCAACCTGCATGCTAACATACTCCCAATTTTTCCTCTCATGATCATGCCTTGGAACAACCTCCATGGTTAATGCAGATCCTAAAATTAGCGTCACCCCAACTATTGGTTCCTCTTTTTTCTTCCTTCCATCGGTTTTTACTACTACAACCACCATCAGTTTAGAAGGAAATTTCTTCACCGTGTGGTTCTCTTTGCACAACCGACACTTTAGAGGCTTCTTAATCTTCGACTTGTCATTCGATCTTGAATGCTCCTCCTTTGTATTTTTCTCCTTCAATTTATCGAACTTCGTCTTTCTCTCTTTGGTCCCTTCATCAAAATGTTATACCAGTCAATCAGCTGCAGCAAATGCTTCTTCAAGAGTTTTGATCTTTTGCCTCTTCGCCTCATTGCATGCCCAAGGATTCAGTCCTATAATGAAGTTGAATACCTTGTGTTTCTCCGCCATATCAGGTAGTTCCAATATTGCACTGGAGAATTCTCGTTGATATGCTTATAGACTCCCTATTTTCTTGATGTATTTAATATCCATCCTTACATCCCAACTCTCATCTTATGGGCTAAAATGAGTCTGCAAAGCCTTCTTCATATCATCCCAAGTAGAGATGTCATCAACATCACCACTGTTAATCTGATCCAACTTCCGTCTCCACCACATATAAGCATCCTTAGTAAGGAATTGAGCAGATACTTTGACCTTGGATTCATCATTAGGAATCCCCAAGCACTCCAAGTATTGCTCCATATCCCATAAGAAATTTCCAAGTGCTTTGGAAATCCTCATCCTATCATAAGAATCAGGTTCCTTAAATTTCACATGAGTAGCCCCTCCAATCAATCCCTACCCAACTACTTTCTTGAAAATAATTATTTCATTCTGAGCATCGTCAAGAGCTTTCTGCAACTTCAATATTTTACCCAAACATTGATCTCATGCAGCCCCAATGTCCTTGAATTCCTTCTCTGTTTGTATAAACTTCCATTCAGTATATTTGTATCGGCAATTGAGGTTATCATATGCCTCTTCTAATGTCGTGAACTTATCTCGAAGTTTGGCATTCTCGGCTTCCAATGAATTCATCTTCGAAGAAAATTCCTCCATTCAGTCCAATAACATGTCCATAAAAATTGTTCCGACACCCTTGCTAGATTCACCTGGTACCTAATATTTATCTACATCGTCTGCCATCAATTTTGCTTGTGATCTTGTTAAGACAATACACTAATTCGTTCAACTTCAACCCTTCAACTTGTCCCTATCGAGCTTCTTCAACTTCAATCAAAGCCCTGTGAAAAGTGGGGCTCGGATACTAACTATCACAAAGTGGAAGATGTATATGTACTTCAAATCTTCAATCAAGCTAGACTCACCTTGAATCAAGCTCTGATACCGTCACACCCGTATCCTGGTTGTAGTCTTTTAACCATGCATAGGAGGTTGCGGCACCACTACACTTTTTCTTTTCACCAATACTTAAGTGTACGGACTACAACTAACCAAACACTTAACCAATTATTTACTTAAAGTGTTATGATCGTAGTGGAATAAACTCTTCAATTAACCATTCATCAGTATAAATTCACAACAGAAATAATGAACACATCATCATAAGTGCGGTGTGGGGGAGGGAACTCCCAGAAGTTAGAGTCTTCTTGATATAATATATATATAATATTATATATATATATATATATATTATATATATATATATATATATATATATATAGATATATATATATAAGTTATGTAATTCAAGTATACATAAAATTATACAATTCGGTGTTTCCAACAAGCCACACACCTTTATTTTACAAAACCTTGCCTAAAAAATGCTAAAGTCATCCCCCGTGCATGCTCACCCAAACTGTTGAACTACCTACGCCATTACCATGCCTATCATTCATCGTTTTGGTTCACCCGTGCCCTCAACAATCCTTGCCGCAATCTTCCCGCACTACCCAACACTTCGACACACTACTATGCTCCTCGTGTAGCCAAGTGATCTCCAAGTACCATTTTCCGATCAACCCCAGTAATCCATTTTTGGACAGTCTATCAGCTTTCTTGTTCAGGTTCATGCCAATATGCTGGATTGTGGAGCTACCATAGAAGTTCAATCTGCTCCAGCCATTCCTATAGCATGGGATTAATTATGGAGGCCTTCGCCAAGACCTGATCAATGATGATCTTTGAATCTCCATAAATATATAAATAGGGATTATCAAGGAATTTGTTGAACCATAAGAGTCCCCATAGAGCTAAAGCTTCTGCCTTTGTGTTGGTGTTGCAACCTCCATTCTAATAGACCTTGTAAGACAAATCCGCAGATGTAGTAATCCGAAAACCACATGCACATGAATTCCTTTGCGCTGCCCCATCAAAAAACCCCATTGGATACAGGAGCTGTATATTGATTTTCTTGTGTGGTCTGTTATTAGTGCATGGGGATGAGTAGAATATATAGAGAGATTAGTGATGATTCTTTCAACAACCGAATAGAAATGCTCTGAAGAGTTCTGGAAAATGTGCTTATTTTGCGAGTTCCAGATTGCCCAAAAGAGGAAAAGTGGGATGGTTCTCCAGGGAGATTTCTAAGCACTCCACCATTTTAGAGAGTCCCAATGCAATTATGGTGAATATATAGGAAACTAATGAGGGAAGATAGCTTTTTCCATACCTGAACAGTATACTGGCAATGAAGAAAAATATGATTATTGTTTTTGGCATCACTTTTACAAATAGTGCACATCCCTAGACCGTGCCATTGCATTTTCTGCAGATTCTCCCATACAAGATTCCTGTTGTGGTAGACCAACCATGTGAAGATGATAATTTTAATTGGATTTTTTTTTCCAAAATGCATATAAAATTTGGTGCTCCCCCTGTCTAGCGGCCAAATTGGAAAGGGTAGAGTATGTGTCAGCCACAGTGATAATATCGGATGCCATCATTCTTGACCATATGATTCTATCCCGAGTTCCTGTATGGCAGATGCCAAGGTGCTTCATAGTAGAAATTGACTGATTCACTCCAGTTCCATTTGTCCCAAAAACCCAAGCTCCTCTGCCTTTTTCCATATGGGGAGCGGTCATTGCCAACCATTTATGACTTGTCCCCAGAAATATATGCCGCATCCATTAAGGTGGTGAATAATCCTCTCAGAGATAGAGCATTCATTTCCAGCGCCCAAGATTGGGTCAATACTGATAAGGATGTGGTTGCCCAATTGAAACTTCCATGCAAGATGGTGGATAAATATTTTTTCAATTTTTAGAAAACTAAGCCAGATAGTTGATCCCTGTTTGATGCCAATGGTGCCATCCCTGTACCAAAAACTGAAATCTTTATCTTTAAGATACTTGTGTTGTATGATCTTATTCCATGTGCCAAATCCAAATAAGCCCCTCCGAATGGATTTTATTAGTAGTGATCTGCCAAAATGATGGAGGTCCATGATTCCCCATCCTCCCATACCCTTAGGGAAAGTGATGTTGGACAATTTGGTCAAGTGGTATTTTTTCCTTTCGTGGCTTCCTCCCAGATGAACTTAGCCATCAAGCAGTTTAGACAGTGTATGATGGATGAATGAATGTAAAATCCGTGAGCCCAATAAACCCCCATCTGAGACAAGACTGCTTAAGTGAGAATAACCTGCCCCCTCAGTGAGAGGCATCAAAACTCCCACAAAAAAATCTTTTTGAAGAAATGATCAACAAGCCATTGCCAATCAACAATTCTGTAGCAAGAGGGTTTGATATGATATTCAAGGTATTTCAAACCATTTTGTATTAGCATTACCTCAATGCCAAATAAACCTTTGATATATGAAATAGTCTCCAAGTCAGATTGTCCATGATATAAGACAAATTTGTTAACATTTATATGCAAGCCAAAAGCATTAGCAAATCTACTGAAAATGTGAAAGATACATAACCAAGAAAAACGACAGAGCATACCCATGATGAGAATTTCGTCGACAAAGAGATTATGAGAAGTGTTGATGTTATTTCCCATCTTCAGTGGCTCAAATTGGTCCTCCAAAACTGCTTTTTTAATATGAAAACTTAAACTATCCATCACTAGGATGATTAGTAGTGGAAAGAGTGAGCATCCCTATCAAAGACCCTAGCCAACATGGAAAAAATTTGTTGGATACCCATTTATGATAACAACGTAGTTGACATTATCCACACAAGCCATAATCCAATCAACACATCTGGGTCGCAATCGGATTTCGTTGAGGACAAGCCGGAGAAAGCCCCAATATAGGCAGTCATATGCCTTCTGGAGGTCAATCTGTAAGATAACAACATTTTGTTACGATATTTCGACACATAGGAAATAGTTAAGTATAACTTAGTCTAGTGTAGAGTTAGGTAAAGTGTGTTTCTTTACTATGTATTTTTGTAACTTACAATCCGACTGTCCATTCTCTCCTCGGTATTACCGACACTTGATCCGTGGCTTAACACTTGATTGGTCCATGATCTCTATTTAAAGAGCATGGAGGGTCATTTGTAGAGTAACAGTTTGTGAGAGAAGCTTATGAAAATTTTCAGTCTTTCATTAATAAATTTCCTGAAGTGGCCGCGTTGGCTCAGGCTGTGGACTATTTCCCTCTTTGAGGGTTTTAACCACATCAAGAATACTGGTGTATTGATCTGTGATCTGTCTATGAGCGGTGTCCCTTGGTGTTCTGTTTGAGGAACTTATCCTGTAAATTCCTACATGGTATCAGAGCTAAGTTGAGGGCCGCATTCATTGGTGATCCAAATCTGAAGCCGATAGAACTGCATCTAACTACCGTTTCCTAGATCTATTGTTTCTGACTGTTTTCGGGCCAAATGACTACTCTATTGTGTTAGGAGCATCTGTTCCAATGAGGAACCCCTTTCCTTTCACGTGAAAAGGTTTCTGGTAGCCCTAGCTATGTCATTTTTAA
Organism: Pinus taeda; assembly: GCA_000404065.3. Lineage (NCBI taxonomy): Eukaryota > Viridiplantae > Streptophyta > Pinopsida > Pinales > Pinaceae > Pinus > Pinus taeda. Next base: position 23,507 of record APFE030416372.1, read on the forward strand.
GATGTGGAGGTATACAATGTTTATTTGCAGTTTCTAGTTATTTTCTCTCTGTTTATTTTGGTTTATTTATCTCTTTGTTTTTTATTACCAGATCTACACCTTTCATTTCTGTGTATTCTCTTTGCCCCATGATTCTATGTGATCTGGGCAAATCAGAAAAAGAAAGGAATTTTTTTTCACATGCGTATGTTGTTTTTCGCCACGCCTTAGTGTGATCTTGGAAAATCAGAAACATTGAGGAAAATTGTTAGCTTCCGAGTAAAGCTAACTTCAGACCATAAGGTTTGTTTTTTTTTGTATGTCCATTTTGGGTTTTGTGGTTTTTGTTTCGTAGGAAAAAAAGAGTTTTCTCAAGTAAGCACGCACTTTGAAGGTTTGGTGACTTACAAAAAAAAAAAATTCAATTTCTCTTTTCTAAAAATTACTAACCTTTTAAACTAGCTCACTTGGTCTAAAGTTACTTTATGAGAATAGAGGTCTTGAGCTCAAGTCTTTCTTTTTGTTGAGTTACTTTTCAAAAACACATGTAACTTATGTTTTAAAGTTACTTTACGTAAAAGTGTTATCACCCATTATAAAAAGTGAGTCATTTATAATTCTAAAGTCTCTTTATCTTTTATTTAAGTTACAATTTAATGGGTAGCTTATAAAGTACCATTGTAAAAGTGACTTTCACTTATTTATAAAAGTGAGTGATATAAATTTTTTTTTAAAAGTGAGCTAATTAGATTAAGTTTGGAAAGGGGGTGGATTTTTTTTAAATATAACATTATCATTCATTTCCGTACATTTCCTCACTTTGTCGGCATCTGCAACTTTTCTTCAAAAAGCCATAACTTCTTCATACGAAGCCATTTTCATAGCCGTTTTTTTTAATCAGCCTAATTTTTCGAGATCTTTCCATTGGAACACTTAGTTTCAGCATTTATAGCTTCAATTTCTGTTAAAATGGAAAGTCCATGCCAAGTTATTCATGATAGCACCAATTACTTCCAATGGTAGTCCTACATTGTGGATTTACATTGAAGTAAAGGTCTTTACAGAATAGCCTCAGGCTAAGAAACAAAACTGAAAGATGAAGATCAGGCAGCCAAATGGGAAAATAGGCAAGATCAAGCACATGGGTTGATAGAGATGTCTATTTCTCCAGACCTTAGATTCCATATCACAGAACTTGATACTCCTAATGAAGCAATGAAATAGATCACTAAAGTTTTTGGAATTAAAAATGAATTTAGAGCCCATCAACTCGAAAATGAGTTGCTTACATTGGACCCCAATAATTTTTCTTCCATTGAGGATTTTTTTTCCAAGTTCAAGACCCTTAGACTTCTCTTGGAAGGTGTTAAGGTTAAAAAAGAAGATGGTAACCTTATCTACTCCATTCTTACTAAGTTGGGACTAGCCCACTCTATGTTTGTTTCCACCTTCCATTCTATAAGAGAAGACCTCATTTCTCAAGGACAAGACTACAAGTCCCCTTCCTTTGATGCCTTTTGTGATTCTTTAATAAGAGAACAAGAAAAACTCTTACACTTTGGTCTTCTTAATCTTGGAAACTCTTCTAAGAAAGCGTTAACCGCCCAGCAGCAACCAAATTCAAAGAATCCTAAGAAGTCGTATCCTAAAAAGAATGGTCCTAAACCAACAAGGGTCCTAAGCAATTTCAGCCTCAAAATGAAAAATCATTTCACCAGAATGATAAGGCAAATAAAAACAAAGGGAAGAAGACTAATAGACATTGCCACTTTTTTAATCGAGATGGCCACTTAGAATCCAAATGCTTTAAGAAGATGGAAGCCTTGGAAGTAGCAATGAAGAAGCATAACATCCATTTAGAGCACTCTTCAACTTCAACTTCATCTTCAGGAATAACACTTTCTGCATGTGGTTGTCAAACATCTCGGTTTGGATATGCACTAAATGTATCTTCTTCTTCTAATTCTCATGAGTGGCTCATTGATTCTGGAGCTTCTTATCACATGGCCAAAAATAAAGCCATGTTTTCTTCTTTAAATGATTGTAACACCAAAAATATATATGTTGGTGATGATAGATCTCTTAGTGTTGTAGGGACTGGAACTGTTCATATAGACAATGGTAAATTTAATGATGTATTATGTGTTCCAACCTTATCTTCCAACCTTCTATCTGTATATCAGATAACTCATTCATGTGAAGGTAAAATTGTTAAATTTTCACCTCATGATATTGTAATTAAGGACCTAAGAGATCCTAGATAGATTTTAGCTACTGGCATTGTTGATGATTCTATAAGGTTGTATAAGTTTAACAACTTTGGGTCATCAAATCTTCCCTCGGTATTTGTTGCTCATAATGATGAAGTGAACAAAATTTGGCATGAGCGATTTGGTCACTTAAGCTATCACTCCCTTCAGAATGGAATTCAAATGCAACATACTGTTCCATATACTCCACAACAAAATGGTGTAGCTGAAACGAAGAATCACACCTTAAAGAAAATGGCTAATTGTATGCTTCAATCTAAAGGACTTAGTCTTAATTTTTGGGCAGAAGCAATTAAATGTGCAAATTAAATAATAAACCGCACTCCTACTAAGGTTTTAAAGAATATCACTCCAGAATAAGCATGGAGCTCAATTAAACCAGATGTAAGTCACTTTCATGTTTTTGGAAGTGAAGCATGGGCCCATATCCTAGATGAGAAACATAAAGCTTTTGAACCTAAGAGTGAAAAATGTATTTTTGTTGGATATTCTGAAGATGTCAAAGGATACAAACTTGTTCCACTTAAGTCCAAAAATGTTATCATTAGAAGAGATGTAAAGTTTGCTGAAAATATATCGGCCTACAAGCCTAGTTCGACGGATGTGCCACCTCTCTCTATCCCTTGTACTTCTGAAAATATTTCTTCTTCAGATGATGACAACGAGGATGACAATCCTCCCCCACCTTCTCAAGATCCTCCTTCAGCTACTCAACTTACAAAATGGGTCTGTGCTACATGGGATGCAGCAGGTGCTCTTGTCGGTGATACTACAAATCAACGACGTACACATTCTTAGTTTGATAGAGTCTTTTATTTACTGGCTCAAGCTTCAGCTAATTATGATCCTGACACCTTTGCATAAGCTTCATGCCATCGAAATTGGGATGCAGCAACGAATGAAGAATATTGTTCATTATTGGAAAATTATACATGGGATCTTGTTGCCCTTCCAAAGGGACGAAAACTTGTTAGATGCAAATGGGTTTACAGAACCAAGTATGGACGAGATGGAAAAGTTGATAAACATAAAGCTCGTCTTGTTGCTAAGGATTTTTCACAAGTTGAAGACATTGACTGTACTGAAACCTTCTCCCTTGTTGGCAAAATGAACTCTGCCTGCCTTGTTCTTTCCCTTGCTGCCTCTTTCAAATGGGAAGTCCATTAAATGGAAGTTAAATATGCCTTCTTGCATGGGGACTTGCATGAAGAAATCTATATGGAACAACCTACTGGCTTTATACAAATAGAATCTAGCCTTGTATGTCGGCTTAAGAAATCCCTTTATGGTCTCAAGCAAGCCCCTTGGCCTTGGTATGCCAAAATGGATAGCTTTCTTTTAGAAACTGGATTCTCTAGGTGTCATTCTGACAATACTGTCTACACCAAGAAAGTGGGCAAGTCTCTTGTCATTCTTGTTCTTTATGTTGATGATCTTATCCTTACCTGTAGTGATGCCAACCTTATAAACCATGTGAAGTCCAACATTAAAAAGAACTTTGAAATGACAGACTTAGGACACTTGCATTATTTTCTTGGTCTTCAAGTCTTGCAATCCAAGGAAGGTATTTCCCTTTCCCAGTCCAAGTATGCATGTGATCTTCTATGCCATTTTCACATGGAATACTATAAGCCAACCCCTTCTTCCTTTCAGTCTGGAGCCAAACTTTCAGTCACTTGTACTTCCCTTGAAGTTGATGCTACCTTATACCATCAGCTTGTAGGAAAAATTTTGTATCTGACCCATACTCATCCTGACCTTTCCTTTGTTGTTGGCCTTATTTCTTGGTTTATGCAAAACCCACATGAAAGTAATTGGAAAGTATCTAAAAGAATACTTCATTATGTTTGAGGTACAGTTCAATTTGGGATTCATTACAGTGCAGAAGCATCTCCTCTATTGGTTGGTTTCACTGATTCTGATTGGGTTGGTGACCCTGATGATCGGAAGTCTACTGCAAGTTATGTGTTCAGTCTTGGTTCAAGACTTATTACATGGGCTTGCAAGAAACAAAGTGCCATTTGTCTTTCTTCAATAGAGGCAGAGTATTGTGGTGCCATAGAAGCTAGTAAGGAAGTCTTGTGGCTTCGTCAGATCTTGTCAGAGTTTGGCTTTCAGCAACAACATCTGACTACACTTTGGTGTGATAATAAAAGTGCCATTCAAATATGCAAAGATCCAGTCCAACATCAACGCAGCAAACACATTGAACTGCACATGCACTTCATCATAAAGCTCATTCATGACCATGTTCTTGAAGTGCAATATTGTTCAACAGATCATCAAGTTGCAGACATCTTTACAAAGGTTCTCATAGAGGTGAAGTATACTAAATTTCAATTTATGGTTGGAGTTCAGGAATTTGTCACTAAGGGGGGACATGCTCTAATGCCTCCTTCCTTCTCGTATTGTGTCATATTTGTACATCCTTCAATCCAATCCCAAGTTGTTCTTAAGGGGGGATGTTAGGATATTCCGACACATAGGAAATAGTTAAGTATAACTTGGTCTAGTGTAAAGTTAGGTAAAGTGTGTTTATTTACTATGTACTTTTGTAACTTACAATATGACGGTCACAAGATGTAGTGATCTGACGGTTCATTCTCTCCTCGATATTACTGGCATTTGATCTGTGGCTTAACACCCGATTGGTCAATGATCTCTATTTAAAGAGCATGGAGGGTCATTTGTAGGGTAACCATTCATGAGAGAATCTTATGCAAATTTTCATTCTTTTATTAATAAATTGCCTGAAGTGGCCGCATTGGCTCACACTGTGGACTGTTTCCCTCTTTGAGGGTTTTAACCACGTCAAGAGTATTGGTGTATTGATCTATGACCTGTTTGTGAGCGGTGTCCTTTGGTGTTCTGTCTGAGGAACTTACCCTATAAATTCCTACACATTTAGATGCGTCGTGTGAATCGAGTGCATGCCTTCCTGTGCATTTGCCACAACATCATGGATAAGCCTATCCACGAGAAATCCATGATGTTCAGGAGTGATATAGCGAGAAAGAGTATTGCGCATGCAACCGACAACGGTCTTAGATATAACTTTGTATATGATGTTGTAGAGAGAAATAGGCCTGTAGTTAGAGAAGCCCTTTGTAGAGTTGTTTCTAGGAATCACGGCGATATATGTAGAGGTGATATGGTGATCTATAAAGCTCGAGGTCCTTGATTCCTCTACTGTGCCCAAAAGATCTCCTTTGAAGAGTTCAAAAAAGGGTGAAAAGTTCAATCATCCATCCATTAGGACCAGGGATTTTGTCACCTTTAAATGATTTGAAAACGTCCAATAATTCATCTTTAGTGACTTCCTTAAAGAAATCATCATTTTTCTCTGTATCATACATAATCGGATAACGATCAGTTCCCCAAACTAGGTCCTCAGCAGTGATATTTTCATTATTGTCATATGCATTTTGAAAATATTGTACAGCAGCATTGTTGATCCCTTCGTGTGACCAGTGAATATGACCATCAGCATCATTAATCTCTCAGACAGAGTTTATATTGCAATGATGATTTGCATAACGGTGGAAAAATCTGGTGTTGCGATCTCCTTCTCTCATCCATATCGCCATGCTCTTCAATCTCCATGAGGATTCCTTAATAGAAAGGAGATTCTTCTTCTTGAGTTCCAGGGAATGAATACGTGATCGAATATCAGTATTAAGATCGTGGGTGGACATAAAGGGCAGAATGGAATCCAATGCACATTGTCTGTCAATGAGTTCCTTTCTATTTTCCCTGATCTTCTGTTTCTGCCGGTGTTTGACATTCCCACAGAGGGACTCAAGTTTATGAAGAATGTTAACCATGGGGCAAGTGCCTGTTACACAAAGTCAACCCCAAGTTTCCATCACTAGTTTGTTAAAATCAGGATCCTCCAACACGGATGTATTGAATTTGAAAGGGATGCCCGTGCGAATATCCATTTTCCTCCATTGTAGAGTGATAGGTTCATGGATCAAAAAATGATCCAGTCTCTTAGCAACATATGTCGTGCCAGTACGACCATTGACCCATTTGTGGTAAATTTTTGTAGGGAAAATATCCACAAAGTTATGCAAAAGAATAATATCTTGTATCTTCCCATCTAGGGGGTCTATTTTATTATAGCAACCCCAAACCTCATCTAGACTAATATTACAATTTAGGTCCCCAGCGATAATAAGAGAATCCAGATCCATCATCGCAGAAGATAAAAAACGATCTTAGAAGATGCATCTATCTCTGTATGGTGCATATATGTTGAGGATGTGCACACGGCGAGGAAGGCCTCGAATGCTACCTTCTAGCAATATACCCACAAAACACATATAGGCCTTTATATTGATCCAGCTAGGGTCCCATAAGGCCACCAATCCACTAGAGGGACCCGTAGCAACAGTAGTAGATATGTACTAGTTCGAAAACATTTTCTAAAAATATTGAATAGTATGTGGAAAATTATGCATGGTTTCTTGAATGAGAATGATTTAAGGATGTAGAGAGGCTAAAATATGTTTGAGATCCAATTATTTAGGGGCAACTGCCAAACCCCGAATATTAAGGGAGATAATGCACGTCATGGAAGGTATTTTTTGGGAAACCGTGCTCTAAGGGCTCATGAGGGGGAGATGTTAGCAATAGGAACATCAACTAGAAAATGATCCATGAGGGAGGAAAATGGGTTTGTCTTGGGGCATCCCCAAAAATGATGGCTACCTTGGTTTTGTTTCCATCAGACAGTAATATAACCCGCCAAGGTAGGGCTGATGTGGGGAGAGGTAGAGCCCCTAGGTTTATGGATAGTGAGAGTACGAAGATCTAATATCTTTCTTTGTAATAAGAAGTCTAGGTCACTCCCAAAAAAATTTGTAGGCATGGCAATAGGCGAATTATGGGGAGTAATGCTAAGACAAGGACCTTTGTCCTTGAACTGTCGACGGAATAGTATCGGGGGGCTACATATGCGATATGTCAGGTGGATGGAATGTCTTGATAGGGGTGTGGAGCCAAAAAAGTGGCAGGAATATCCTGACAGGGAGTCGGTTCCGGTGGTGGTTGACATATGAAGGGGGGAGGACTGTGCGATAGTGGAAAATTTGATTTGGAGAGGCACTTGGGGAACACAGAATAGAGATAGGTGATGAAAAAATAGAGCCAAATGCATGTGGATGATTAGTGTTTTTGTCTTGTGGCATACCTGGATATTGTGAATATTGCTTATGTGACACAACCCAATGACCATTATGGCTCGGTCAACCCATGTCAGAACAGGACAATGTGGCACCATTGTAACATCTCCTACCATGAAGGCGACCCCCCGGTCGAAGAGGGCACTGAACCCACAGATGACCCATCTTGTGACAGATCAGAAGGGAACCCCGCAATAGTTCATCCTTTGTTGAAGATAGGTGTTACCCCAGTGAAGTTCAACGTGGTTAGGAAACCCTCCATGATAATTTTTTTCAATGAGAAATCCAAACGACTCTCCTTTCCTATGCCCCCAGACAACGTTGGTCAACATATATAAATTTCCCAATGCCATTACCAATATCAGTTAGAGCCTGTTTGGTCCATAATTCAGTTGGCAAGCCGAGTAATTTAACCCAGACCAATTTGTTAGTAGACGTATTGTGTAGAGGGTTATACCCTACGTACCATTTATGAAGGGCCGGGAAGCTTTTTCCATGAATCCACAGTATGGCTTAGATTTTCTCCAAGTCCTCCTAACTAAGAAAATGAAAGTTTACTGATTCATCTATATATATATATATATATTATTGATATACATCCACACTAGATAATCATGGATTTTGGTATAGTGTGCTCTAGTTATTCTCTTTCCTATCAATATTTTTAATCCACCCTTTATTTTTGGATGTATATTGGGAATCTTACTTCTTTGGTTTTCAAATGGTGGTCCAGAGTGTCCAATATTTTCTTAGTTCTTTTTCCAAGGGAAGGGCCAAGGTCTCCTGGCCTAGTCCCTTAAACCCATTATTTGCCTCATCTATGATATTCAAACCCTTGTTCTCTCCTAAATAGTTTAGATTTTGAGATCATTTCACTTTGTTTTATATGTTAGAAGGATTTATATTGGCACAATATATAATTTTTTACCAAAATTAGTTGAACCATATATATCTGAGTGGGACATATTTACTTTCAACTAGTGTGAATACACTTTTTTTTGTATTCTGCTTCTAAGGACAATTTTTCTCCAATGGGTGCACTAGCTATATTCTCAGTTACAAGTCATTTTAGTTTATGATATGATGCCAAATAAATGTGTTAGAGCGTGTAGGGGTACATGTGGCAACATCTCACATGGGGGAGGAAGAGAAAGTGTCAAATCCCAATCATCCACTTAGATATACTACATACAAACACCACTAGAAATTAAGAAATGGACGTATATTGGGAAGCTTACTTCTTTGGTTTTAAAATGGTGATATAGAGTGTCCAATCTTTTCTTATTTATTTTCCCAAGGGAATGGCCAAGGTCTCCTAGCCTAGTCCCTTAAACCCACTATTATCCTCATCTCTCATCTTCAAACCCTTGCTCTGTCCTACATAATTTGGATTTTGAGATCATTTCACTTTGTTCGATGTTAGAAGGATTTATATTGGCACAAGATAATTATTTTTTACCAAAACTAGTTGAATCATATATATTTAAGTGGGATGTATTTACTTTCAAATAGTTTTAATACACATTTTTTTTTGTATTTTGCTTCGAAGGACAATGTTTCTTCGGTGGGCTAGCTATAGTCTTAGTTACAAGTCATTTCAATATATGATATGACGCCAAGGAAATGTACCAGAACATGTAAGGGTGCAGGTGGCAACATATGACATGGGGAGGAAGAGAAAGTGCCAAATCCCAATCATCCGCTTAGCTCTAATACATGCAAACACCACCAGAAATTTAGCAAGAGATTAGAATGTAAAAATAGGAGATCATCATGAATCATGATTAACATGGATACTTTGAGGTAATTACCGCTATTGGTTGACTAGGTGCTAGAAAATAATCACACGAGAGGTCAATATGATCATACCTTCATATGATTGATTATTACAAGCAACTAAAATTACTTCTAGGTAAATTCCTCCTAAAGAGAAATGATGCGAAAGATGATATTTTTCTAGATGGATGAGTTCCAACTTCAACTTAGAGAAATATACAAGCACTTGGTGAGGATAGGGACTATCATACTACATGGGAACGAGTCAGTTCGAACTGATTGTTACGTGGATCTTGTTTCTACTAAAGCCTTGACCTCCTCTTAAAACTCTGAACGATAGGGGCTACATTTTGTATTTGGTTTCTTAGTGGGACTTTGCTTATGATAGCTATTACTATGGTTTTAGCTGGTAGATTTCGTGACTAGATGTTAGCTTATGGTGGTCCCTTACTTAATACTTTCAAGCTGATATGCCTTGGTTCTATTTAGGTTTTTTGAAATTTCACTCTACTTATGGATATTTTGGACAAAAGCCTTACTATTTCATGAATGTTCTAGTTCTTCTATTTAGTTTTTTTGAAATGTCACTCTACTTATGGATATTTTTGACAAAAGCCCTACTATTTCATGAATGTTCTAATTTTCCTAATGATAGATCAAAGGGAAAGAGAAAGCTATAATTCTCTTTAGCTAATAAAAACTCTTAACTCTCTCTTTCTCTCTCGATATATATATGAATTAAAAAAACATTTATATAAATAGTTAATAATTCTAGTATTACAATTTTAATATTAAGAAGGGTGATATTTTAGTATATTCCCTATAGAATTTAAATCTATTATCACTACAAAGAATGTATTCTAATTTTTTTTTCATCAATATTGCATATACTTTAAAATATATTATATATATATAAATTATAATACTAAAAAAAATTAAACAAGTTAATACTAAAAAAAATGTGTTACATATACATTCATATTATAAGATGTAACTAAATGATCATCATTTAAGTAAATAATAAATGGTGTAAATAAAATATCTTAACTTCATTTAATTAAATAATAAGATAATGTTATATTTTAAGATGTACCATATTTTAAGCAATATGTTGAAATTTAAATTAAATTACAAATCTGTAATCTTATTCAGATTTTTAAGCAAACAGTTTGAAGGAAATCTATAACATTTTGACTCATTGATTTTTTAGAAACATTTGAATGCAATCTTCCTGCCATTGACAAAGAGAATTCACATCAAAACTATTACATATGTCAAATGTTTAACATATTTCAAGAATGTAATGTATCTTTATAGTAACTTTAGATTAAATTTTTTAGTAGCAAGAGCCAAATATAACATATATGCATTATGGAAACTATAGATCCATACAATTTCCTGCTTTCATGTGTGACTTTAGATTACTAATAGTCACAATTATAACAGTCAACTTAACCTAATGTTTGGGGAATTATTGTTTCATGATGACATACCACTTAAATTTATTAAGTTGCTATGATTATTGTTTCGTTGGACTACTACTAGACCTTGTTCTTTAACCGAAGTTAGGCCCAAATATTTCTCGAAACTTCATCTATGCACAGTTGTCTCACAAAGAACTTGACACGGACAAGCGTTCCTAATCAACGGTCTTCATGGACTAGGGTTATGATGGTTCAGACTGAGGGAGAGAAATTACAGAGTAATCGTTCCCTGTGTGGGCATCGCAGGAGGTCGTTCGGTTGTTTCACTGTCGAGGAGAATCTTTGCAACTCCTTAGACCAGGGTTTCCTTTTGGAAACACTTTTCATAGTCTCCCTTCCTCCATGGCTTTCCGCGAATACGTATGCTCTTGGTTTTTGTTTCGACGTTGTCAATGCCCGGATTTTTCTAGTTCTAGAGTTGATTTTTTTGTAATTCTTCCCAAGTTCTACGTGACAACAAGCCACTTGATATGGCTGGTCTCTCAGGGCTCGATCTCCATTTGGATTCAAACAATTGTTCACTTATAGTGTGTTCCGGAGGCAGAGCTATTCTCTAGCCTTACATAGGTAATTCTATAGCCTTTGACTATATTAATGCAATATTTGGTAGCTCTACTACACATACATATATATATATATAATATATATATATATATATCTTTAAATTATGAACAAGGGCTTTAATTCGCATAGATAAAGTATTTTCTCCTGATAAGAAACAATGTTTTTTACAACTCGACGGTTTAGTACAACCCTAACTATTGTCTGTCGAATTTTTGTTTCCTCTAGGTAATCTCCAGTGCACGCTTCAAGGCTTTTGTTTGTTTGAACGTGAGGAAGTTTGTCAAATTCCCACTGGCTGACAAATTCACTCTTCTGCTTCACATGTGTAGTTGTCTACACTTACAGTGGCTAGGTTTTTCCGTTTTTTCATAGCTTTTACAAATATTATGGGTTGGCTTTGAGTCTAACGTGCAAGAGTTCCAAGCTAAGAAAATTTAGTTTGTTAAATAAGGTCTTTAGCAGTGATTATATACAGTTACCATAATTATCAAGGGTCGAGCAACCTAGGGTTTGCCATTTTGTGAGGGTCGAGCAACCCAAGGTTTCCCATTTTGTGGTGACACTCATGAACACCTGAATGTTGTACTTTAATGTGTATAATTTTTGTAACTTGGAAAAAGTATTCTAGTTTGGATCATAAGCGAACTCCTTTATAATTTTCTTCTCTGTATGGACATAGCTTCTAACTTAATATACGAGGTTTCTTCCTTCTTGTTATATGATTCTATGTAACAATTGAAATTGCATGTTGTATTTTCTATTTATTTATATATTGCAATGCATAGTGTAGTATAGTCTGGAGAAACCACCGGGGCCGAGTATCACTCTAGAAGCAACATGGATTTTCGGGCCTGGAATAGTTATAAATAATTAGTCAATACATGTATATTTCATTTTTAGTTGATTTATAATGTCCAAAAAACATTATTTTCATTTTTCCGAGGACTCACCTTTAATTCGGTGTTTTTATTTATTTTTTGGTCGTCGTTTTTCCGTGTTTTTATTTACTTCTTGGTCGTAGTATCAATGTGTTGGCCTAAAACTAATTTATAGAGGAACGAGACTATACCAAGGGTTGTTGATTACTCAGCCCGACCCTAGGAACTAACCCAATCTTCTCACAAAATTAAATTGCCAGTCTCCACATGCTTATTTCAAAATAAAATAGTTTAGCATATATTTCATAATATAAGTTCGTAAAACAATATATATATATATATAGCAAGGACTGCTTGAGGGATATCAAACTGATGACCTAGCTTGGAGGCTAACCACAATTATCCACACTGAATAGTTCAACCAAAATAACTTTGCTGCCGGCATTTTCAGTAAAGCTAACCATTCATATGGCTAAGAGATGTATCATTCTGTTTTCCAACAGAATAGAAAACATTTCCCACAAATCAAACCAATATTTCTCTAGAATATTCACCAAAATTCCTTACATTGTATCAAAATCAAAAACATAATTAAATAATACTTATATGTTCTTGTTTCGCTGACTTGTCGATTAAGCCACAAAGTCTGGGAAATGGATGCTCCTCCCTACCAACAAATCCCTTTCCCTACCAATGAGACCAGTTACTACTACGTCTCCCCCGAGCAAGACTCACATTCCATTGAACCAGCTTCACATTCCATTTGGGTTAACAGGGACCTAAACAATTTAACTTTCAAGATTCACATTCCATTGAGCCAGCTTCACATTCCATTTGGGTTAACAGGGACCTAAACAATTTAACTTTCAAGACTATTTGGTCCCAACCATATTTAGTCCAAAAATTTCATACTGAGTACAAAGCTTTACAAACAGTTCCACTAACTGTATCAGCTCAAGAATCCCCTCTTGTTATCAGATTCCTTACAGAGTTCCACTAACTCTATCAGCTCAAGAATCCCCTCTTGTTATCAGATTCCTTACCAAAACTCTGTAATACAGAATCTCTTCTCCAAGTAGCTTCAAGTTCGTCTAACCCTAACGGCTTTACCCACCCACTAACTATCTCTAGCCAACTAAAATCCAACATCACTTCCCAACTTAACTTTTACTTAAGTTTAACAAATTAGCAAATATTTATATATTCATATACATATTTGGCTTCACAAAATCCACAACTAAAATTTACCGACAATAATTAGATATTTAGAAGCTTTTACCAAAAGTGCATTACAATGAATTTGTTAATATTAAAATTATATCAATGAATTTGCTTGAATAATTTCTTAATTATAGTTTATATTTCTATAAATTAATATATATATATATATATATATAAATAAAAATTATAATAAATATTATGTATAATTAATAAAAATAATAAAATTTTATTGATGATCATGATGGTGGTTAACATCCATTGAGACCAAACTTTGGTCTATCGGACTTAAAGAGATGAATTATTTAGTTTGATTCAAGATTTTATTTCTATGCTCAAAAAGCTTGGAGAGAAGCCTCCCTAGCTCACTGTAATTTTGACAACCTAAAAGGCTAAGAAGGTCAGTATTGCAACAAAGGTTTTGAAACTGAGATATAATGTGGTTGTACAAGGGGCACTCTAAGAGGAAGTGATTTTCATCCTCGATGTTCGTATTCTCACAGAGATGGCAGAACCTTTCCCTCCATGGTGTTTTAGGAACTGCCCAATGACCCCTTTCACTATGGAGCTCATGAGAGTTCATTCTAATCTTGGCTATATTAATTTTCTTCTTTGAGCTAGTTAAAACGGAGAGATACTTTTGATCTTCTAGGGTGGGGTTGATGACCTCCTTATAATATCTTAATTTTCTTTTAGCTGCTAAATCTTTCTTACATCACATTTTTTCTTTGAACTTAGAAGTCACAATATTTTTAATGTTATTAATGTTTTTCAATGCAACATTCTCGTCGATCTCCCAATTATTTAACCAGGCCTTGGTGTTTTTATACCAACCTCATTTGAGCCTTAGGTGGTTTTGGCTGGAATTTAAAGCTAGCTTAGGAAGTCTATGGTCTCCTATGTTATTGAGTTTATGCTTGTACAATTGAAGCATAGTCATAGCTAGGCTCCCAATAGGGGAAAGACCCACTTCTATAAGGAGAATAGGATAGGGTCTGTTGCTTTTAATTTTGAGGTGATACATTATAAAACGCTTCTAGATTTGCTCAATCTTTCTCCAGGATTCTCTAGAGATGCTACAACCCCAAAACTCACATCCATATAAGATAACCGGAGTGACTAAAGTTTCAAAGAGGAACTTCTTTCTATCCCACATTACAAAGTTTGCCATTTTACAATTATTTTCGAGACTAAAATAAGTTTTCCATCCCCATTAATCCTTTTCTCAATTCTATAGTTCCAGTTGAGCTTGTGATGAATATCAATTCCCAGGTACTTGTAGGAAGGCACTTCCTCCAAGTTACTATTGTCATACATAAAATTAGCGTAAGTGTCCTTCTGGGATTTGATAATCATAACTTTTGTTTTGTCAGTGTTAAAAATCATACCCATGGTAGAGCAGAAATCCTTAAGTATAAGTTTCTTATCAAGATCAGATGGGCACCTTGTGAGAAGAACAATATCGTCAGTGTAGAGAAGAAGGATGATGACTATCCCAGCTAAGATCGTGCCAGCACATCCTGCTTCCTCTAAACAACCTTCTAGCTTATCGATGTAAATGCCAAATAGGGTACGAGAGAGGGGGCAACCTTGTTTAACTCCGATATTAGACTTAATATCTTTCGACCACCCCTCATTGCTCTTTAACTTGGCAATTACATTCTCGTATAACCTTATAGCAGCAGCTCTCAACTCAAAAGGAACCTTTAGCTCTTCTAATCTGTTCCAAAGATTGCTTCTAGGAACTGTATTGAAAGCCTTTTTAAAGTCCACAAAGCAACAAAATTGATTGGATTTATCATTGCAGCATTCCTCCACAATGATCCTAAAAGTAACGAGGTGCTTTGTTGTTGAGTGCTTCTTTCTAAAACCCGCTTGGCCTTTAGCCCGCTTACCTTCACTTTCATGCCATATGCTCAACTTCCTTTCCAAAATAATACCATATAACTTGGTACCATATAATAATATTGCTTGAATAATTTCTTAATTATAATTTATATTCTATAAAATATATATATATATATATATAATATATATATATATATATTATATATATATATAAAATAAAATTTATTATAATATATGCATAATTAATAAAAATAAAGATAAAATTAAGTCAAACATATTATAATATTTTTTTTATATGTATTATAATTTTATGTAAATTAATATAATTTGTTTTATTTAATATTCTTTTTCATTTCCTTATCATATTATTTTAAAAATATAATTTGTTGAAATTATAATTTCGAACTGGCGCGCATATTTAATTCTGGAAACCAGGTAGGATTCCCCGCACCACCTTTCGCGTAGCGTGGTATTTTTCGAGGGGGCTCCGATCACACTCACCTGCTGACACGTGCCCGGAGCCATTGTTCCAAAACCACCCTTTCCCCGGCACATAAACTCTATGCGTTTTTGACCTCCGAGGAATTGCTGTCAGCCGACCGATCAGATCTACTGTTTGTGGCAGCAGGCACATGTTTTTTGGTTAATCGGGAGGACCTCCATATGATTGACATTGCACGGTTGATTGAATGTAATTAATATGGTTTATTACGGTTGGTAAGTTTTGGTAAAGATTTTAATTTTATAGTTTTTTTATTTTCACGAGAATTTTGTTTTAGGGCATAAGTCAAACAATATGTAATGTCCAATTTTTTAGTGTGTTGTTATTGCATATGAAACGTAAGTGAAACTCACCGTAGTGAACGAAAAGAGAAGTTTTTTTTACAGCAATGTGAATGAATGTGAAAACGCAGCAGCGTGAGTTTTTTTTTTGGTTGTTCGTGGAGTATGAAATGTAATAGGCGCAGCAGCACGATAGCAAGAAGGACAAGCACAGTAGTGCGAATGTAAATAGCTTGAATGTTTTTTTTTGTAATGGAATATGCAGTAGCATAAATGTATTGAAATTTTACACACAACAATGTAATTTTGTGCAAGCAGAGACAGAGTATTTCTCAGAGAGGAGACAAAGTATTTTTGTTTTGAAATGCACAGCAGTGTTGATTTTATTTTCTGAAGAGACAGTAAATTCCTTTTGTTTTGGAACTGCATTTGAAGTAATCCTAGTGAAATCCCTCTGTTGGAGGAAGAAATTTGTAACAGTAGTAGTTTTGATTAATGAATACATTTTTCTTGTGTATGTGTGGAAAACTCTGTTCTTTAGCAAACAATTTTTAGTTTCCTGGGATAAACAGAGCATCATTCTCTATTCAGATTTTGTTTGAAATTACCAAAAATCTCCAACATGGTATCAGAGCTTGTCGAGGCTCTTTGAAGTTGTCAAAGAAGCTGAAGGAAGGATTTTTGTTGCAGCAGCTTCTCCAGTAGTGTGAAGACTCAGTAAAAAAAGAATCAAAGGTATTTCTCAAGTTTGTTTTTTGTGTTGATGTTGAATACACTCAATGATTTTTAAATACACAGTCAAGTATTTGAAGCATAGTTTAGAGTGCTAGAATGTCTAGCTCCATAACTAGCATGGGTATCTGTAATACCTAGCTCCCACAATTTAATGGGAAAAACCATGACTATTGGGCAATAACCATGAAAGCCCTGTTTGCCTCACAAGACTTATGGGAATTTGTTGAAGATGGTTTTGAAGAACCAGTAGATGAAAATGAGTTTAATAATTTAACTCAGGAAGAGAAAGAATGGTTGAAGAGCTATAAGAAGAAGAATTCTAAAGCCCTCCTCTTCTTATATCCAGTAGTGCATAAGAGTGTGTTTCGAAGGATAGCAGCAGCCAAGACATCCAAAGAAGCATGGAAAACTCTCAAGAAGCCTATAAAGGCATGGAGAAAGTCAAGACAACAAAACTACAATTGCTGAGGAGAGATTTTGAGAATCTATGCATGAAGGAGTTAGACAATATTGACTCATTCTTCACACAAGTGATTGGTCTGGTCACAGAGATAAGGTCTCATGGAGAGATTCTTGAAGAAAGGAGGATTGTGGAGAAACTATTGAGATTCCTACCCTCAAAGTTCGATGTGATTGTCACCATCATAGAAGAGACAAAGGATCTCACAAATTTCTCAGTTGATGAACTACATGCATCACTGATAACACATGAACAAATATTGAGTAGAAATGAAAACTCATCTCTAGAGCAAGCCTTTAAGACCCAGATGTCCTTTGGAAGAGGAAGAGGTCAAGGCAAAGGAAACAAGAGAGGAAGAGGCAAAAGCCAAAACAGAGGTGGAAGAAACAGTCCAGCGAATGCTCAAGGAAGAGGCAGCAATCCAAATCAGAACCAAGGCCAAGGTAGCAGTCAACAAAGTGGACAACATCATGCTCAAGGACAAAGGTATGAAAAATCCAATGTCCAATGTTATTATTGTAAA
>APFE030416372.1:70598-85060 GCA_000404065.3 Pinus taeda
AATAGATATATAAAAAAATAAAAAAGAATACTTTAAACAAAAACAACTACCAGAAAAACTAACTAGTTAAAAAAAAAATTCAAGAAAGAATATCAGATGAGCGCTTTGTTATAATAGAAATTTAGCATAAAACCAACAGAAAACGACACATCAAAAAATCAAGAAAGCACAAAGATGATAATCTTACCGTTAAATAAAGAAAAAAAAGCTCGGAAAAAACCAAGGCACAAGGATTCTAGAAACAGAAACAATAACTACACAAGAAATCACAAAATGTGATGGGCTTTCTATTATAACAAAGCTAAAATGTATCTAGAAACTGAAACGATAAGCAGAAAATCAAAAAAGCACAAAAGGTAAGGAGCTTGCCCCTTATAACAAAGAAAGCACACAAGCAGTCTGAAACCTGTGAACGCTCGCTCATACAACCATTATAGATCTAATTCGCCCTGCTCATACAACCATTACAGATCTAATTCGGCAGCTCATACAACCATTATAGATCTGATATAGCTCTTTGTCCATTCTGCTCTTTGTCCATTCTGTGTGTTCACGATGCTCTTTGTCATAAACCAAAATCAGCAATTACAAAGCGCATACACCAATTACAGATCTCATACTACAAATATCATACTACAAAGGGCTGCAACACATATATGAAGGCCTAAAGCGTATGCATCTGTGTGTTTAGATGTTTAGATGTTGATAAAGCGTATGATATGTGTGTGCAGAATGCTCCTTGTCCATTCTATGCGGCGGTGTTTATTCTGCCAATCCATCAAGACTTGCGAGTTATTTTCCTTCATCTGTTTCAGTGATCATCCACCATTTCAAGTCAATTCCTTCTGCCATCTAGTTAACGCAAATCTATGGTTGTTCTATTATCCAATTAAATCTACCTAAATTGTTTTTACAAATTCAATAGGCATTTTTTTTTACAAAATTAAATGTAGTTTGTATATTATTAGTTTCATTGTAGTTTTTTTTAAAATTTTATTATATTGAATTCTCTTATGCTTCTCTTATTAATATACATTAAAAACAACACAAATAATTTTTTTTAGTTTATATATTTGTTTATTTTTGGCGTAAGTGTGCATTTATAATTCATTCAATTGCATTTGGTTCAAATATTATTTTTGGTAAAAGAGAATTTAATTTTATTATTATTATATATATTTTATTTTGTTGGGTATTTTTGCTTCAATGTTTGAGATGGGAAATACCAAAACCATATAATATAAAACACAGAGGCTATGCTCTGTTTCCTTTGTTCCAAGATCTTTTACACAGAGAAGTCTTTTTAAAATAAATTACACAGGACAGAGTATTTCACCACCATAAAATTTCCATTCATTAAACAAAAACATTTACATATTCATCCTCTTTCACTCAGAGGGATTCACCAAAACATTTTCACCAAAGTTACTCTGCCTCCTATGAAATTTTACACCACTGTGTGTAAATATTTCA
This sequence comes from Pinus taeda, assembly GCA_000404065.3. Classification (NCBI taxonomy): domain Eukaryota; kingdom Viridiplantae; phylum Streptophyta; class Pinopsida; order Pinales; family Pinaceae; genus Pinus; species Pinus taeda. Next base: position 72,072 of record APFE030416372.1, read on the forward strand.
TTTACATTCACTGCTGTGTGAAAACAAAACTTACAGGGAGTTACAGGTTTACCTTTTCACTGTGTGAAACAACTCATGGATTTGAAACAAAACAACCCACTGGTTTTTCATTCACTTCTCCTCCTCCTGCACTGCTGTGCAATTTTTTTTTACTTCTTACATTACCAGGACAAAATAAATTCTTTTCACTCCTGCTGCATTTTTTTTTACATTTCAAACCAAAACATATTTGCACATCTGTGCGTCCCCTGCAATACAAAATTTACCTCTCTGTGTTTTTACATTCGCTGCTGCGAAGTTTTTTTTCGTTCTCACCGTGTGCTCATATTCAAAAAAAAACCATTACATATTTCACTTTTTTTTAATCCCTGCGGGTGTTTTTTTTTTACATAACAAAGATGGGTCAACGCTATATTAAAAAACATATATTAAAAAACTTACGCCCATACTTTTAATTTACTTCGCCGTATGTGATATTAAAAACCTTACCCAAAACATATAACATATCATTAATATAGCGTATGGGATGGTCCACGCCTAATTGAATTTTAACAGGCCCCGTACGCCTACTATGAAGACTTTAACCGGCGGACAGCTTCCAGGAGATCGAACGGCGGAGAGAGAAGCCTCATGATCAGACGGATATCGGACAGGGTGAGTTGGGTGAAAGATACCTTCCGATGGAGCCCTGAGGCTGATGTCAGGCGAGCGTCACTGCAGGACAGTTGTCAGCTCCAAATTGCATCGGAGCTCGTTGCACGGAAACTGCTTTACACTGAAGGGTGGTGCGATATGATACCGGGCAGTTTAGATTTCCTGTAGTGGTATTCTCTGTGCGTTGACCGCAGGTCCGCGCGGTTTGGTGAAATTTTAAATTTAACAAGTCACAATAACTAGCTTGACTATATTGAGGATAATGCTTAAAATAAAGCTATCTGACAAATTAGCCGGCAAATTTGTGTTTTGAGTTATCAGAATTAGGACATAAAATTTATAGATGTGGTCAGTTATCATTTAGCAAATTATTAGGGGCAGTGAGTCGCATAATGGATAATGAGATTAGAAATATGTGGACTATATAATAATCTATTCATTGATCCTATGAGATATGAGATTCCAATGAGAGTTCACCTCATGGATTGAGAATCAGTCTATCTTATTTTTGTTCATTGGTTTTGTTTATGTTTTCATATGCATGCTCTTGCTAGATTTAACATGGTATCAGAGTTAGGTTAAGAGAGTTGATTTATATGTAAAGTGTATGTTGTTGGAAGGAGGAAGCCATTTGCAAGAGTTTTTCATAATTTTATGAAGCCTGTGCAGATTCAAGTTATTGGTGGGAGTGCTCAGCAGTTAGTAGCAATGGCCAACAATATGAATATTTCTCAGCCACAAATAATAAAAAAAAATACATAAAAAAAAAAAGATAAAACAATTAAAAAACAGAGTTATTGTGTTAGCTAAGAAATGTTGCAAATCTCATATATTAATTCAACTATTAACGAAATTCTTATATAGTAAAACTATTACTAAAATCAACTCTGAAACAAATTTACTGACATTACAGTAATTTACAGCACTTTGCAGCAGTGACCACCCTAACAATCTGTTGCTTTAATTTTGCAGTGAACAATCCGCTGGCTATTTTGTCAGCGTTTTACATAACTAATTAAGCATTATTCCCAACAATCACAGTAACTGTGTTTTTAAATTGTTCTATACTTTTTTCTAATGTATTTTTTCTTCATAGTACGTTGGCTTCTCAATTTGGTTGAAATAATTCATTTCATATTCTACAAGTGGTATCAAAGCAGGTAAAATTCTTTTGGGTTAAAGTTGTATTGTTGGAATTTCGCCAAAGTTAATCAGGCCGAATTCTAACCAGATGCTAGTTCCAGAATTTGATGGGAATGATTATGATTATTGGTGCATTAAGATGCTAACCTTTTTCATTGGAAAATATTTGTGGGAGATTGTTGAATCAGGATATGAGGAGGATATGGGGAGCCAGCTGATTGGAATGCTCTTACAACCAATGAAGAACAATAAGAAAGGAAGCAAGGAAGAAGAATGCTCAAGCTTTGTTTCACATTCAGATAACTCTTGATAAGAGCTTATTTCCAAGAATATCAGGAGCAAAAGTTGCCAAAGCTGCCTGGGAGACTTTACAAGAAGCTTACCAAGGTAGTGATCAGGTTAAGGTGGTCAAGCTTCAGATATTGAAGCGAGAGTTTGAGAATTTGAAGATGCAAGAAGTTGAAAGTATCAGTGACTATTGTGTGAGAATCAAAGATGTGGTCAATAAAATGGCTACACTTGGAGAAGTGGTAAGTAATGAAGTTTCAATTAAAAAAGTATTGAGATCTTTAACATATAGATAGAATCATGGAAGAAAGTAAGGATTTAGCAAAACTACAGTTTGATGAATTGGTTGGATCTTTGATGTCTCATGAAGAAAGATTGAAGGAAACTTTTGAAGCTGTAGAGAAAGCTTTTTCCTCTAAATTACAAATTACAAAGAATGAAGATGCAAGTAGCAGCAGTACCAAAAGCCATCAAGGTGAAGGTAAATGGCAAAGCCAAAATCATTCAAGAGGTAGAGGAAGAGGTGGCTCAAGTGGAAGAGGTAGTTTCAAAGGAAGAGGTAGAGGTAGATTTGATAAGGGAAATGTTCAATGTTACCATTGTAACAGGTATGGTTACTTTGACAGAGAATGCAAATTGAAAGAAGGTAAAAATGCTAATTATGCTCAAGAAAGTGGTGAGTATCCTCCAGATCATTTTTCTTTATCTTATGCCAAAGGTGAAAATACTAGTAAAGATGTTTGGTACCTAGATTCTGGATGCTCTAACCATATGGCAGGGAATGAGAAGTTATTTTCAGCAAAGGATGGAAGTTTCAAATCCAAGATCCAGCTTGGTGATGATAAGTCATTGGAGGTTGCTGCCAAAGGAGCTATGGAGGTGAAAACAAAAGAAGGTATAAAGAGTATTCATGACATTTATTATACTCCACAATTGAAGTATAATTTTGTTGAGTGTTGGGTAGCTCTATGAGAAAAATTATAAAGTAGTCTTTGAAAATAAGAAATGTACTATCTATGATAAGAATAAAGGAAATACGGTGATCATTGTTGTGCCTATGACAAGAAATAAGATGTTTCCCTTGAGGTTTGATGAACATAACAACAACCTTGCTAATATGGCTTATGAGAATTCAAGTTGATTATGGCATCTCAGGTATGGGCATTTAAATTTTCAGAGTTTGAAGTTTCTAACCTCACATTCATTAGTTTCTGGTTTGCCCAAGGTAGAAGAGCATAAGGAGGTTTGTGAAGGATGTGCTAAATGAAAGCATGCAAGGGAAAGGTTTCCAAAGGGTAGTGCATGGAGAGCTCATCAGCCGCTTCAGCTTGTTCATTCAGACATATGTGGTCCTATGCAGACTAAGTGTTTGGGTAAGTCATCATATTTCATCACTTTTATTGATGATTACTCACAAAATTGTTGGGTATATTTTTTGAAGGTCAAAAGTGAAGCCCTAGATACATTCAAGAAGTTCAAAGCCCTTGTAGAAAATTAGAGAGGGTGCAAGATCAAATGTTTGCGGACTGACAGTGGAGGAGAATTCTGCTCAAAAGCTTTCCATAGTTATTGTGATATGAATGGCATTAGGAGGCAGCATACTACAGCATACACACCCCAGCAGAATGGCATAGCTGAAAGAAAATCGTACTGTGGTTGAAATGGCAAGATGCAAGCTACAAACTAAGGGATTGAGCAACTCTTATTAGGGAGATGCAGTTGCTACAGTAGTATACATCCTTAACCGTAGCCCCACCAGCGCACTAGAAAATATGACTCCTTATGAAGCTTGGTATGGAAAAAAGCCTAATGTTAATCATTTCAAAGTTTTTGGTTGTTTGGCTTATGTGCATGTACGTGATCAAAATAGAAAAAAGTTAGATGCAAAGAGTGAGTTATGCATTTTTATTGGGTATAGAGAGACAAGTAAGGCTTATAAATTGTATAATCCTCTAACTAACAAGCTTATTATCTCAAGAGATGTAATTTTTGATGAAGGGGGGGGAGTTTATGGTCATCAAAAAGGCCATGTTGAGAAGACAAAATCTGTTTTGAATGATGATATAATTGTTGATAATGATCATGAGCAGCCAACAAATGTTTCTGTAACTAGTGGCTTAACTCCACCAAGCAACCCTTCATCAATTTCTTAAACATCAAGTTCAAGTCCAACTTCTTCTCCAAGTTCTACAAGGAAGGTAAGAAGATTGAGTGATATTTATGAGAGGAGTGCAAATCAAGCACATGAAGAAAGCCCAATAGATGAGATAGTCAATTTTGCTTTATTAGCCAAGGGTGAATTTGAACCATCATGTTTTGAAGATGCATGTATTAATGAGGTTTGGATGCAAGCCATGCAAGAAGAGATGGATTCCATTCAAAGGAATGACACTTGGAAGTTGACAGAGCTTCCACATGACAAGAAAAAGATTGGCACCAAATAGGTCTATAAGACTAAATTTAACAGTGATGGGAGTGTTGAAAGAGACAAAGCAAGATTAGTTGCTAAAGGATTCACACAGAAGTATGGAATTGATTATGAAGAGACATTTGCACCAATAGCAAGAGAGGAGACCATTAGAATGTTGATTTCATTAACATCTCATAAAAAGTGGAGCATACATCATATGGATGTGAAAATTGCCTTCTTGAATGGGTACTTAGAAGAGGAAGTATATGTGGAGCAACCACAAGGTTTTGAAGTGGAAGGAAAGGAGAATAATGTCTACAAGTTGAAGAAGGCTTTGTATGGCCTTAAGCAAGCACCAAGAGCGTGGTATGCAAGGATTGATGGATACTTTCAGGAAAAAGGCTTCCAGAGAAGTAAGAATGATCCTACCCTTTACTACAAACAAGAAAGTAATGATATTTTAATCATAAGTTTGTATGTTGATGATCTATTGTATATGGGTAGTAGTTCTAAGATGAATGATAAATTCAAAGCTGCTATGATGAATGAATTTGAGATGAAAGATCTAGGCATCATAAAATATTTTCTAGGAATGGAGGTTTATCAAAATAAGGATGAGATTTTCATTTGTCAGACAAAGTATGCACAGGATATGCTAAATAAATTTGATATGCTTGATTGTCATCCATCCCCTACTCCAAGTGCTCATGGAGAGGTGTTATGTAGAGATGATGGTGCTGATTTAGTTGATGAGAAAACTTACAGAAGTATTGTGGGGAGCTTGATATTTCCAACTGACACAAGGCCTGATATTACATATTCAGTTTCACTTGTTTCAAGATATATGATCTGAAATACATATAAAGGCAGCCAAGAGGATTTTAAGGTATGTCAAAGGAACTCTAAATTTTGGTATTCATTACTACTCTTCTGAAAAGTTCAATCTTGTTGGATTTAGTGATTCAGATTGGGGAGGTAGTCTTGATGACCGTAAGTCCACATTTGGAAATTGTTTCTCTTTTGGTTTTGGTTTGATTACATGGAGCTCAAAAAACAAAGCGTTGTTTCCCTCTCATCCACAGAAGTGGATTATGTTATAGTTACCTCAACAGGTACACAAGCTCTTTCGCTGAGAAAAAATTTGGAAGAAATTGGAGGAAAACAAGTTCAACCTACAGTGATTTATTGTGATAATGTAAGTGCCATCAAGTTAGCAAAGAATCCAGTTCATCACAGCAGGACAAAACATTTTAACCTAAATATCACTTCATTAGAGATTTGGTGCAGAAGAAGGATATTGAATTAAAGCATATAAATACTCAGCATCAACTAGCAGATATCTTCACCAAAGCAGTTGCAAAAGATCAGTTTTTGGAAGTAAGAGATAAGATAGTAAATCCTCATTAATCATTAAGGGGGAGTGTTGGGAATAATGCTTAATTAGTTATGTAAAATGCTGACAAAGTAGCCAGCAGATTTTGTGTTCACTACAAAATTAAAGCAGCAAATTGTTAGGGTGGTCACTGCTGGAAAGTGCTGTAAATTACGTGTAATGTCAGTAGATTTGTTTCAGAGTTGATTTTAGTAATAGTTTTACTATATAAGAATGTGTTGAAATAATTCATTTCATATTCTACAGATTCAAGTTATTGGTGGGAGTGATCAGCAATTAGTAGCAATGGCCAACAATATGAATATTTCTCAGCCACAAATGCCAATGTTTAAAGGTGAGAACTTTGGTTTTTGGAGCATTAAGATGAAAACCATGTTTCTCTCACAAGATTTGTGGGATTTCGTAAAGAATGGATATAAAAAACTAGATGCTCAAACACTTGCCCGTTGGACTCAAGACCAAAAAAACCAGTTAAAAGAAAATCATAAGAAAGATTCAAAGGCTCTCTTCCTAATCTAGCAAGCAGTGCATGATTCTATTTTTCACAGACTAGTTGGAGTAACAAAATCAAAGGAGGCATGGGATGCTCTGCAACAAGCATATCAAGGAAGTGATAAGGTAAAAATTGTTAAGTTGCACTCATTAAGAAGAGAATTTGAAACCTTGTGCATGCAAAACTCTGAATTTATTCAAGATTTTCTCACTAGAGTTATGGGTATAGTGAATGAAATTAGGTCTTATGGAGAACATTTAAAATATCAAAAAATTGTTGAGACGATTTTAAGAAGTTTGCCTGCAAAATTTGATGGGGTTGTTGTTTCTATTTAGGAATCTAAGGATCTAACTCAGTTGTCTGTGAATGAGCTAATGGGGTCTCTTCAATCTCATGAGAAAAGAATCAATAGATCTTTTGAAAAATCTATTGAGCAAGCTTTTCAAGCAAGAGGAAATATTTTCAAAGACAAAAGTGGTTCCTTTCATGAGGAAAGCCATAACACTTTTGGAAGAGGAAGAGGAAGAGGACAAACATACAGAGAAGGCAAAGGTCAAGGAAATTTTTTTTCTGCATACAACAAAGGAAAAGGTAATGATGAATGTGATGGAGGTAAAAGATTTAATAAACCCCAAGTTCAGTGTTTTTATTGTAAAATATTTGGCCATTATGAATGAAATTGTTGGAAAAACAAACACAACAAGCTAATTTTTCTAAGAAAAAGAAGAGGTTGGCACTTTATTCTTGGCTTCTAATTCAGCTAATAAAGTTTCCAAAGAGGTGTGGCTTATGGATAGTGGTTGCAGAAATCACATGACAGGAAACAAAGATGGCTTTGTAGAGATAGATGAATCTACAAAATCTGATGTACTATTGGGAGATGACAAGCCAGTTGAAGCTAAAGGTAAGGGAACAATTGCTGTGAAGACAAAAGAAGGAAAACCAAAGCACATTAATGATGTTTTATATGTTTATGGTCTAGCACATAATTTATTGAGTGTGGGGTAGACCCTTGAAAATGGATATTTAATTGTTTTCAAGGACAAGCAATGCATAATCTCTGATAAAAATGAACACAGTAAAATTATTGCTAAGAATAATATGATGCAAAACATATTTTTTTCTTTCAATCTCTCTTCTAAAGCAAGTACAACATTAAATGTTGCTTATGATGATAGTTCCTGGTCATGGCACATAAGGTATCGACATTTGAATATGAAAGGCTTGAAATTGTTATATAACAAGCAAATGGTCAAAGGGTTACCACTTATTGGTTCCACTGATAAAGTCTGTGAAGGGTGTATTCTTGGTAAGCAACATAGAGATTCATTTCCAATAGGAAAATCATGGAGAGCAAGTAAACCACTGGAACTAGTGTATGTAGATATATTTGGTCCTATGCAAACCTTTTCTCTCAACAAAAATAAGTATTTCATTATTTTTGTGGATGATTTTAGTAGAAGAAGATGGGTATATTTCATTAAATAAAAATATAATGCATTTGTCATATTTCAACAATTTAAAGCTCTTGTGGAAAAGCATAGTAGTTATTGTCTAAAAACATTACGCACAGATAGAGGGGGAGAATTCACTTCTAATAAGTTTGATTCTTATTGTAAAATTAATGGAATTCAAAGGCAATTGACAACTAGTTATACTCCCCAACAGAATGGCATTGTTGAACGTAAGAATAGAACAATTGTTGAGATGGCTAGGAGCATGATGAAAGGTAAAAACCTTCCAATTTTTTGGGCTGAAGCTATAGCTACATCAGTTTATTTGCCTAATAGATGCCCAACAAGAAGTGTGCAAAATATTACCCCTTATGAAGCATGGCGTGGAAGAAAACCCAATATTTCTCATTTAAGAGTCTTTGGTTGGATTGCCTATGCTCATGTTCCTACTGAAAAGATAAGAAAGCTTGATGATAAAAGTGTGAAATGCATTTTTATTGGATATTGTGAGGAAACCAAAGGTTATAGATTGTACAATCTACAAGCTGAAAAATTAATGATTAGCCGTGATGTGTTATTTGATGAGAAAGAAGAATGGCAGTGGAATCATGATGTGCAGCAACAAACTCCAAGTATTGTTGTACAAGAAGATGAATCTTTTGTTTCTGCAAATCCATCTAGTAATCAAAATACTTCAGAGGCTGCATCCACTCCATCATCTTCTGCTACCGCAAGTCATGTATCAAGTCCAAGTCCTCCTCCAAAAAGGACAAAATCTTTAAATGAAACTTATGGTTATACTAATTTTTCTTCGATGTCTCATATTGAAGCAGAACCAAGATGTTTTGAAGATGCAGTAAAAGAGTTAGTTTGGTGCAAAGAAATGGATGAAGAGATGGCATCAATTAAAAATAATGCAACATGGGAGCTTGTGGATCCTCCTATTGAGAAAGAATTCATTGGGGTGAAATGGTTGTATAAAACTAGGTATGCAGTTGATGGATCAATACAAAGACATAAACCAAGGTTAATAGCAAAGGGATATGCTCAACAACCAGGTATTGGCTACAATGAAACATATGCTCTTGTTGCAAGATTTGATAAAATCAGAATTGTTTTGGCATTGGCAACACAATATAGATGGTTAGTTTATGAATTTGATGTTAAATCAACCTTTGTAAATGGTAAGTTGAAAGAACATGTATATGTTCACCAGCGCCAAGGATATGAAGAAGCAGAAAATGAATAAAAAGTCTACAAACTAAAAAAGGATCTTTATGGGCTTAGACAAGCTCCAAGAGCATGGCACAGTAGAATTGACACTTAGTTTTTGAAAACGAGGTTTAATATAAGTGAAAATGAACACAAATTATATATCAAGTCAAACGGTAATGATATAATAATTGTGTGCTTATATGTAGATGACTTGATATACACATCTTCAAGTGATTTGTCAGTGGAAGAGTTCAGGGAGGCTATGATGACTGAATTTGAAATCACTAATTTGGGTTTGCTCCATTATTTTCTTGGCATAGAAGTGACACAGATGAATGACGAAATTTTTATTTCACAAGAAAATATGTTTCAAATCTTCTTAAAAAATAGAAAATGGGAAATATTAAACCCATGAGCGCACCCATGAATACAAATGAAAAATTTTCTATAGAAGATGGAGCTGAAAAGGTAGATGTTTAATCCTATAGGAGTCTGGTAGGAAGTCTTTTGTATCTTACTACCACTAGGCCTGATATTATGCATGCAGTAGGCTTGATTTCCAGATTCATGCAAAGTCCAAGTAAGATTCATTTTGCAGTAGCAAAAAGAATTTTGAGGTATGTCTGTGAAACAAGAAATTATGGAATTTGGTACACTTCATCAAATAATTTTTGGTTGGTTGGTTATACAGACAATGACTAGGCTGGATCTTTTGATGATAGGAAACACACTTCAGGTTATGTATTGAGCCTTGGATCAAGTGCAGTATTATGGTGTTCAAAGAAGCAACCAGATATTTCATTGTCTTCTACAGAGGTAGAGTATATTGCAGCAACAACAGCAACATGTGAAGCAATTTGGTTGAAGAAAGTATTGATAGATCTAAAACAAGAACCAAAATATGCTACAACTATTTACTGTGATAACTTGTCTACCATTTCCATAACTAAAAATTCAGTGCTTCATAATCGCACCAAACACATTGATATCAAATATCATTTCATAAGAGACTATGTGGCAAAAGGAGAAATTCAAATAATGTTTTGTACAACAAATGAACAACTTGTAGATATATTTACCAAAGCACTACCTAAAGGGAAGTTTGAATATTTAAGGGATATGCTTGGAATCACCTCATTAAGTGTTAAGGGGGAGTATTAAGGATAATTCTTAAAATAAAGCTTTGTAATTGCTGACAAATTAGCCAGTGAATTTTGTGTTACGAGTTATCAGAATTAGGAGAACAAATTTATAGATGTAGTCAGTTATCATTCAACAAATTATTAGGGATAGTAGATTAGTCAGATAATGGATAATGGAATTAGAAATATGTGGGCTATATAATAATGTATTCATTGATCCTATGAGATATGAGATTCCAATGAGAGTTCACCTCATGGATTGAGAATCAGCCTCTCTTAATTTTGTTCATTGGTTTTGTTTGTTTTCATATGCATGCTCTTGATAGATTTAACAAACCATATATAGAAATTTTAAACTTATAAATAGACTTTGTTACAATACTATGGATCAATATTATGATTTACTAATACCATACATCCAAAAAATCATAACCTATGTTTATATGATATTTTTCTTTAATTAATAAACTTAAGTAAAAGAGAAGATAGAACACAACAAATTTTGAAATAAATCTCAATTTTTGACTTATGGCTACTACTAAGGATGTTTTAAAATACTTTTTGAAAGTTAAATGTCTACTATCCACTTAATAATTATTGATAATTAAAATCAAATCCTAAAATCTATATTTCAAAATATAAACACCTATCCACTTAATTATTACACTAAAGCGTATTATTATATAACAATATTTATTTTCAACTCCGGCAATACAACTATAATTAAAAATATTATATATTTGTAATACCCCTCTTAATCAATAAAATGCAATGATTATATATAAATATATATATATATATATATATATATATATATATATATATAATCTATATATCCACCCCCACTATCATTGTAGATTGTAAAACCTTAAAATTACACTATGTTTAACAATACTATGGGTCATTATCATGATTTATTAATACCCACCATATTAAAAAACCGTAAAACTTATGTTGTCGTGACATTTAAAATTATTAGATAAATATATATGGTAGGCATAATTACTTTTGAAATAAATATGTCAAATTTGACTCATGAATACTACTAAGAATATTATTTAAAATATTATTGAGATAAATTCTCGACAATCCACCTAATGATATTGATAATTAATAAAAAGAAAATATTTTTCATAATAGAAGTGTCTATCCACATAACTATTTTACTGCACTATATTCCTATTATATAGCAATTATTAATTTCTCAACCCCAACACAACAATTAAATGTCTTTATTTATTTTTTATAGCCCTATTAATCAATAAATGAATTCTATATGATATTTCGCATATTCATAAGTATTATAGATTTTGTGTTTAATAGTGGCTTGGAGAATATAGCATCCATATTCATAGTTGTGCTAGAATACATCAAATCAATTTGTTTTTTTATTGATTATTTTATTTGACAAAATGATGTAATGATGTTAGGTTTCGATGCATTATAACTTGGATTGTTCCCAATTTCATTGAATCTCATCACTGCATCTACATATCTTCAAGAATGCCCCTTAGTCAAATTGCTTCACGCTACAAAATACTTTCTAGTCAACTATAATAGAGATAATTAAATAATTGGTTGTTTATTACTACAATGCACAATCTCAAATCCTATGTATATATTCAATTCTTTCTTTATTGTCCATTATAATCTAGATAATCTATTATTTCAATATTCAAATTGGGGTAGTTGCAAGATGACGATGGTCACTCATGATGCTTTAGTGATACTGCAAACATGGAAAAAATAACACAATGTTCAATGTTAGAGATAATTATCTAATAAATTTGAAAATGGTGAAAATTATGAATTGTAGGAAAATGAATTAGTTTTCTAAAAATATAACTTTTATTTATAGGAAATGTTTCTAACTATGCCAATTTTGAGTTTTCCTAAAACACATATGCTAATTTTTATGCAAAATATAATGCATATGTGTCCCTTTCTGCAACCTTTCAGTACCTAAATGATCGCATCTTGCTATGAAAAATTGTAAAATTATAGACATGATATTGTTCATGTGCACAAATATTTCTTCAAAATTATAAACTTAATTTTATTTTTAAATTATCAAAGTGCTTATCTCATTGAAATTACAAGGCATTCAATTAGTGAAACCTAAAAAGGTCTTAATGTTATCAACTAATCATTTTTTTAAAGGTTTAGGTCTCAATGTCGTCTAGTGCACCATATAGTTTTTTTCAAAAGTGAAGATCTCCACCATATAATTTACACAGATGACTCCATACTTATATATAGCTTCATGGACAACAAATTTATCTAGACTATACAAAAATAATGTCAAAAAGAGAAAGATATATACAATTTCTCAGTAAGTATTGTTTCCATGGTTTTGCATTCCAAAGAACCAAATTTATGATTATGAACAGGTATCCAATGAAGAAAAATCATCATTAATGTAATCTTTCCACAAGTTAAATAATAAATTCAAACAAATTGTTTGTGCATCCATAACACTAGAAATTCACACACATTTATAGCGGTAAAGACATGTGGATCTTATAGCTAGGAATGAACATGAATTCTTTCTATTGAGAACATGCACACATTTCTACATCTAGGAACTTTAGCACATGGAAAATGGTTGAGGTGCAGTTCGGTGGGACAAGAGATAGGGAGGGATACAGGGGCCAAGGGAGATAAAAAGAGAGGAATAAAGAGAGATAAGGGAGTGAGTTAGAATGGGTGGGTGTTTGAGGAGCAAAGAGGAGGAATGCGAAATAATTATTGACAGTAAAAGAGTGAGAGAGATCTAAGAAGAGAGTTCGGAAGCAAG
>APFE030416372.1:108583-159481 GCA_000404065.3 Pinus taeda
TATGTTTAAATAATTTTATTTTATTCTATTGGTTTTTGACTAATTAATGTTAACTTTCATTTTTATTTGATTTTTGCATTGAATTCAAGCATTTTTTCATTATTTATTTCCTGTCGTGATGATGAGTTTGGAACATTGACCCCAAAAATATTGTGGTGATTAATCCAAAGAAGTCATTCTCTTAAAAAATATTCTCGATTATATTAATATTTAATTTGGATGTCAGCATGATTTTTCATTCTTAGAATAATTTAGGTTGAAGGTACAATGTCATTCTCTAAAATAGAAAAATCTATATTAATTTAGGTTGAAGATATATTCTATTTTTCTAAATTATAGTAGAGTAGGGTAAAATTAATATTAATTTAGGTTATTCTATATTTGTGAAATACAAAAGGAGATTGTATTCATTAAAATATTTCTCTTACTCTGAATCTACCAAGCATAGAGAAGGATTGAACGTCTAGTGATATAAACCTCTTTTTGAGTGCAAAACTTAAGAAAAGATTTACACCTTGAGAGATTTGATGATAGATTTTGAATTAAGATATATATTGGTTGGTTGTATGAAATTCTGAGAGGGATCAAATTTCTTGAGATGAAAACTCATTTTGAGTGAACATTTGAGAAAATGTCGACAGATATGATCCCTATCGATACTTAATAGATTTATAATTAAGATGGATATATGATTGTTCTTTATATTACTATTATATTATATATAAATTTCACATATCTATCTATCAAAATTCTTATTATTAATTTTATTGTAATCCTTATAATACATATAACTACATACATGTAAAGGTATTTTTTTAGACACGGTTTATTACTATTTTTATTTAATTTTTTAATGTAATATGCATAGCATAAAGTATATATAAACAGGGAGCGTGCACATGCTTAGAAAAAGGGTTTATTGAAAGTATTAGGTTATTATATGTTTAATAACTAAATTTAAATTTAAAGTTTTGAAATGTTATACTTACAAATATGAATCTCCCCTCTATGGAATGACTAAGACATGCCAAAGTCGGAGAGTGCATGGCCATCATCCCATCAAGCACCCACATATGAGGATGTGGCCATGCACCCTTCCTAATGTCATTAACAAGCCATCATGAAGTTTCTTGGAGGATTGTTTGACATCACTTCAATTTGGTGTCAATCCCTCTCGAACTAGTATTGGTTTAATGGTTGCAACTAAGTTGAAATTAATATTAGTTATGTTATTGGGGTATGTATTTATAGAGTCATCATTCGTTTCATTATCAACCTATAAGCCTCTGCAGAACAGTCATAATTTGTGGGCATGGCTATTTTCTCCAAGACCTAGTCATAATTTGTGGAAGGTAGATGTTAGTTCAAGCTATACGGCCTTGTAATGTATTCAATTATTAGAATTCAAGGGCTATTGTTTGCCAACTACAATAATCCCATAGGGGGTTTCCAATACGGATACTACTTTAACACTATATAGTGGATAATTTGCTCCCCTTTGTTTTTTCCTTTATTTCTATTATTCTCTCCCAGTGCATTCTCTGAGCATCAGTTACATTGTTTTCTCTTTTACTTTTTGTCATGTCAACTTTAATCCCCTCACTTAGACTGTTATAGTCGAGTTTGGCTAGGTTCTCCCTCACTTTGGATATAGTTTTCAGGTAAGGAACAATCCGTATCCTTTAATTTCTTCTCTGAATTCATCCCTAATAAAATCTCTCATCTCCCAAGTTCCTCTCCTCCTTGGTTTCCACTAGCCTTCACTTCCATTTCTTAAGAAAACATTCATATTTTAGTAAGTTTGTGATATCATTGATTCAAGCTTACAATACATTGTCGATGCACTCAAAGCCCATGTGGAGTGGCCCACTACATAAAATGAGGCTTTTAAGCCCAGTAGAAAGTTAAAACTTCAATACCTTTGTATTGCGTCCAAACTCATTGAATATTCATGACAAAATAATGACAGTGAAACATGACATTGTAGGAAAGCACAAATATTTGATAGATATAGAAGTGGCTAGAGAGGTAGCATATTGGGTGCTTAAAACAACACACACTAGAGGAAGATACATCTAATACATGTATATTGTTGATATCTACTAGCATTTGAAAATTCTATTGGGTAATAAATTGCTAGATCACAATGAGGCCAAGTGGAATTTTTCCTCGTGTTCCATGAGTTGAAAATTTCCATGAAGAACCTAAAGAAGCACTAGAATAAAATTCAATATTTTTTGGGCCTTCCTCCATATCCAGGATATGTGCAAGGCAGTAGTAAAGAGCTAATCACAATGTAAGAACCAAACTCTTCTAATTTTGAATAATGGGTTATATTCAATTGGTTGGGAGGTTAAACTAGTTAGTTATTTCTCATATTCCTGCATTGACTGCATGTACAAATAATACAACTAAAACTTATGCCCAAACAACCACTAGTAACTTTGTTCAATCCACAGAACTAGGTAGACCACAATAACCGGGTGGTAAAAATAGGAAGAATAAGAAAACTATTTTGAATGAGAAGAAAGAATCATAAGCTGCAAACACCAATTCTAGGGACAAGAAAGAGAAAAAGCTAAAGTTCCCATATAATATTTGTGTTAGGGGTCTATTGTAGCTGCTACAACAACTCTCCAAAATTTTTCCTTAGCCCATTTTGGAGCCTTCCTACCAAACTTTCATAGAACCTTGCCTTGCTTCATCAAGTAAACAAGCTTTAGTGTTTTGATTGCAAAAAGTTAGCCTATCGATCACAGCTTGATTCATTACCATCACAGGCTATTCACCCAGACTTGGTCCAACTACAGGCTAAGTAGCTTCCCCAAGAAAATTGTGCATTTCTGGAGGGAAACCAACCTTCCCTCTAGAAATTACGCAATCTTGTCTAACAGCATGTTGGGCTCCAAGATTTCGTGATTCTGCTAGTCAACCCTCGTAGTACGAATTGCGCAAATTTTCCCTAGGAGGGCTACTCAACCCAAAATTTGTACAAATCTAGGTAACAGTCAACTGATCTACCCAGAAACTGGGCAAATCTCTTGGGTAGTCAGCCCAGCTCCCAGCTAGGAATGCACATTTCCTTCAAGCTGTCGAACAACCTCTTGAATGTGTAGCTGAGTTGATTGGTTCCCTTTGGGACTGAGCAAAACAAACTTGCATGCATGGACTGCTTCTCCCAAGGCAGCATGCAAAGGCATCCCTTGTTTCAGGGATCTATGTTTAGTAGTTGGAGGTTACATGCATGGATCATTTCATAAACCTCCCACCAAGTGTCGCTTTCCCTATATTTGTGGCATGTGCATCACAACCTCGATGTTATCAAAATTCATCAACTTGATGATGTAGATCTCATTCCTCGCATCAGCCTTGCATCTGTGACATCCCACATCACATCTAGGATCTGTTGGCACACTCAGCACAGTTGTTTTGGGGTAAGCTCGCTTTCCATGCCTTGTGTTCCATTTTTGTCGCTTTTTGTGTTTTCGCTTCGGTGAGTACTATTTGGTTGATTTATTTTACCACTTGTCGAAATTTACATATATAATAGCTTGTCCTAGCACTATTTAGGTTTTCACTGCTATCTCACTGTTGTCGCATGCATGAAACTGTTTTTCACGAATGGTCACCGATTCAGAAACTCGCCTCACCCACATGCATGTTGTTCCATTTTTTGAATGTGTCATTTTTCGTTTGCATGCATGATCATTCACTCATGATTATACTCGCTATCACCATGCATTCACACTCACATTCACTTTCAGTTTCGCATCGATGAGTTTGGGCAGCCTTGGCCCAGACTCTGCCTCACCAAGACAACATTGCGCAATCCTGAGAGGGAAGGCTCTATCTTCCTCTGAGGAAATACACATTTCTATACAATAGCTATTCCCTAGGCCTACTTTGCACAATCCTGAGGGACAGTGACTACTGCCCAAGAAAATTGCATAATGCAGTCACTTAGCCTATAACCATTACTAGCTGAGATTGTGTATTGTGCAATTCCAACAGTCAATATTCAGGTTGGACTATGCATTACGCAGTTCCAACAGTTATTCAGTCTCCCAGTAGCCTAGATTGTGCCTTACATAGTCTTGGTAGTCAGTCTCCCAACCTTGTTACTGAAATTGCGCAACCTTCATGATGAGCCACACAGGTATGTTGCAAGTCAGTTCTCAAGCTCATTTTGGTTTTCGACTGAGATATTGCTTGCCATGAGTGTTTCCATGTCTTCAGGTATTGTAGGTGGTCATTTTCCTCTCAGTAGTATAGGTACAATGGTTTCTAGAGAGTAGAGTTGAAGACGCCGTTTGGAGCACACCTGAAAATGCAATTGATCAAATGTCTATGAGCTTGCCTTCTCACAAAGATATCGAATTGCTTGTAGACAAGGACATCAAAATATCACAACGAGCAGAATCATGAATAGTAGTTGAAGGGAGCATACTTAATGTAGCAAACACAATGAATACAATGAACGAAATGAATGCAATGGATGCAATGAATGCAAGAGGAAGGTTGTTGAAAACACAGAGGCGGAACAAAGTTGCAAGATCAAGTAGAGCCACTGATAATGAAAGAACCTTTGGAGACTAAGGCTATGAGGTGATGGCATGACATGAAGATCGTGTGAAGACAAAGAATGTAACAAAGAAGGAGTTTCATGTGCTGAAGCAACAACTCAGGAAGAACATGATGTTGCACAGACAGATGAATGAGTCACAGCTGGAGAAGGAGAAACAATGGGTGCAACATGCACTCATGGATGAAAATTTTCATGTACAAGTTAAATATCCATCCCAGTAGCTGAGATGGAGAAGACATGGTGAGAAGTGTTGTTGATTGCATGCAAGGGATTCAACAACATGCATGTCATTGTGTACACGCAGACAATCCAACACCTTCAACACACTCACCAAGGCAAAGACAAGAAGCAAGTCCAATTGGAGATGAACATGTAATTCAGAAAGTTGATTTGCATGACCACCAGCACACACTTGAAGATCAACACGGACATTATGCATCAGTTTGTTACCAGCTCAGCTGCACCTAAGAAGACCATGCACATGTTAGCAGATGAGTTGGATGAAGGAGCTGAACCAATGCACTGGTTGCAACGGAGGTAAGAGTTTGCTTTAGCAATATGTCACCATGAGGTGCATGCACACCATAACAGATGACCAAGATTGGCATCAAATCACCACCTTCACCATTAAAAGCATGTCAAAGAGTTGGTCTCATCACAGTGGACCTAGTGTAAGTGATGTCTTACATGGCTGCTCAAGCCATGTTGTCTCACATGAGTACATGTGCATTGTAATGTTGAGTCATGTCAAGTGTAAGTCAAGTTTCAATAGTTAGATGGAACAATCATAGAGTAGGTGAAGAGTCATGAGGGTAGTTGAACTATTACAAAGGGGAATGTCAACGGTGACCCCACCCTTTGATATAAATATTCCCTCATAACTCATTGTAAGGGATTTTGATTAGCCAAGCTTCTGATAAGACTACCTTGGAAAGATCTTGGATAGTATTGTAACATGCCTTGGGTTCTCCACTGCAAGGAGCTAGTTCATCTCTTTGGAGGAGCAGGTGAATGTGGTTGTAATGTTCCCCTGTTGGGGCTAGCAGGTTTACATGGATGTATTGTATGAATGGAGCTTACACTTCTTTATATAATAAGAGCCAACACATTTTCATCCATATGTTTTTATTATAGTTGGATTGTTCTGGTTGCTTTAGTGATGTATGTTGTTTAACTTACATATTTGTGTATGAACTGCTTCATATGCAATTATATAAATCTTGTTGGAGATGTGTTGTTGTTTTAACCATCACTTTGGATTTTTGACTGATCTTCTTTCCAACTTGTGATGCATCTTCTCTCCTGTGTTCCCTTCCTAGCTTAGTACTGATATAGGTTGCCAACGGGCACACTCATCCCAACCCACTTATGTTAGAACCTCTCATACACCTTCCTTAACTCACTACAATAGTCACACCATTGCTACCAACAGAGTTATCTTAATTCCCTTTGTGCGACATCACGGTCAAGGCATTGATTTACGACCCACTGCTAGGATTCCTACACCAATTGGTCTAAGGTCTAATTGGGACTTCTTACCGGGGAGATCCCCTTAACATGTTGGCGGGTTTGACAACGTCAACATTTCTTGCCCTAGAAGAAGGGCCTGATGACAATCTGTGTCCTCTAATCTAGTTTTGAACCTTTGCATATACTTTATGGAGTCTTTTACTCTTCTCCCTCCGTGCTGTTTTTTGAATTGTGAAGATGTCTCCATCACGGGGGACTTTTTCAATCTCTTATCCACTTTCACGTATGATGGTGAAGGAGAAGTGGCCTGGCTTGAGTACTTACATTACTTTCTTTCCATGCATAATGAGGAAGAGGGCTGTCCTAACAAACATACCAGTTTTCCTCTTGTACACACACTTCATGAATGTCCACATTGTTGGTTGCTTAGCCTACGGGCTGACACCATGCATTCACTTGAGCACTTTTGTGATCTCATCAAAGACACGTTCTATCATTTTGATCCACAACATCTTCACTGGAAACTGTTACAGCAATGGAGGGCTCTGCATGAATTAGTTATTCATTTTTAGTAGCACTTCCGTGACTTGCAGTTTCAAGCTCTGAGGATCTAGATGAAATTTGCTTATCTTTGGGACTGGTTCGAGTATTTCCTTAAGAAATCTACCCATCCCAAGAGAAAGTTTGAAATCAAGCCTCACTCAACATTCTTCACTAATGAAACTATGCAATATCATGTGGATTTGGGAACTATCTCGAATGACTGTCCGCCTCCCTCTCATTCAACAACTCCACCACTACCTAGTGATGTTGAGGGTCATGCTCACACACCCGTTAACCTTTGACATTCTCCCAACATCACTTCACTCAATTTTCATGCAGATTTGGTTATGAGTCTTTCGAGTTCTCATATGCATTCTATTCTAAAACCTCTGTCTTCGCACTTGGGTGTTCCTCTAGATGATGTTGTCTTATGTTCATCCATTCTAGACTCTTCATTTGTTGCGAATGAGGAACAACTCATTGACAGAGTTGGAATTTCACAACCAACATGCATTGTCATTCATGAAGAGTATGAGTGGGAGATAGAACATCAACACTCGGTGAAGGATGAATCCCTTCCGTCGGAGCCCCCTCTGTTTTTTCTCGACCTCTTTGGTGAACTTGTCATCCATGATTTCACATGTGTGTCTTCATATACAATTGCACCCATTGTTGATCACTCGCCGGACTCACCAGATGTTGGTCCATCATTCGACAATGGAAAGGATAAGATAATCGTTGAAAATCAACTTGATCCTTCATCTGTCTTTTCCAGAAACATAGAGGATGAGTTTGTTCGCTTTTCATCTACCCCTCCGTTTGATCTATTTGATCATGAGGATGCCAATGAAATCATTTATTTTTTTGATCGTGGCGGCCATGATCCATTTTCTTCGATATTTTATCGTGATCATGAATCTATCATAGTTGATCTTTCGAAGCCATTGGTTTATAATGATCTATCTGATGATGAAGTTGAAACGCCCAAGACCATCGAGGCACTTTAGCCCAAGCTGATGGTTATGTCAGGCCATCGCTCTCTTGGGGTTAGTCTCACTTCCGATCATGTAACTGTTCAGTCACCCAAGGCTCCTCATCACTCATCTATATGCATTGAAGATCCATCTCACGCACATATCACACTTCCTTCACTCGAACTGCACGATCCCACTGCGCATGAATTGGAGGAATCTTACATTGTAAGCACTCGTTCGCGACACAAGTTATATTTGTTTCTTTTGTTTTCTTGTATGTCACAGTCAAGACTAGGCTCATGCTTCAAATTTTCACGTAGTGTAACATAACACCATGATAAGTCCACAGACTTCTTGTCATGCACTTGTACTCACTTATGCCCTGTGGACACTTTGAAACATGAAGTGTGGTGGTCCTCATTGTTATACCTTTCTTTCCTACTGGTTCGCACAACTAGGTTTCTCGTGGACCAAGCCTTCACTAACATGGGTCTACCAACTCGCCGGTGGCTGCACTGGAAGTATCACTTCACGTGATCATGCCCATGCACCATTAGTGTAGGTGTAGGAGTAGTGTTTGCTTTAGTTGTTTTCTTGCATGTTTGTTTGCTTACATGCTTTATTTGCTGGATTGTTTGCTTGTTTGTTTACTTACTTGCTTTTCTTTCACTTTCTCTTCTACTTTTTCTTTTCTTTGTTGTTTGTCAGTTCACTTGTTTTGTTCGTAGGTTAGTTTTTGCATGAAACCATGTATGACTATTGAGATGAGCTGGGTAAAGTACAAGAGGGATTGTACAACTATCACTACTTGGTTATCTTCGATCTTGCCTCTGTATGAAGAGCTTGTTCTTTTAGTCCATGATAAATCAAAGGAAAATATGTATTGTTCAAAGTGAACCTTGGTGAAATCACAATGCTTGCATGCTAACTAGTGTCACCTTCTCTAGTCAATTGTTTTTGGGTTAACCCTTGTCATCTTAGTCAAGTAGTGTAAGGTGAGGGGGAAAACCTTAACAAGCATATCTAAGATACAATAAACTACTTTTTTTACCGGAACAACCTCTTCTACTCTCAATAAGTCAAGATCCCTCTTCTGCCTATGAAATGAATAAGTGCTATGAATAGTTGAAAAATGAAAAATGAGTAAAAATGAAAAGTCAAAAAATTCAAAATGAAAAATGAATAAGGAAAAGGAAGAGAAAGGCTTCCTACGCAAGGAGGTGATGCCAGTAACCCTGTCGGGGTACTAACCAGGCTCGTTGGCAGTGAAGCCATGCTTGTGTTCCCATGTGACTCCTCTAGGGTACTGTCTAGGCCTACTGGTAGTGGAGCAACACCAGAGATGAAACTAAGACTCTGACAACTATACTGCTTGTGCACCTATATACCCCTCAACCCCAATCGAAACACCTATGTTTCTTTGGCTTGGAATGTGTGTTAATCGACCAAGAGCTTGGTAGATGGTACATCTTACAATCGAGCTAGTATGGAACCAAGATGAGCTGAGAACTGAACAATATTTCTGAAGCTGTTGGAATTGATTTTCACGAACAAGGTCCACTCAGAGAGTTGGAGTTCTACCAATGTGTTGCCAAGTGTTGTAGTGGCCACAACCACCCTCCAAAATTTTACCTTAGCTCGTTTTTGAGCCTCCCTACCAACCTTTCATAACACCTTTCCTTGCTTCATCAATTTCACAAGCTTTAGTGTTTTTCTTACACAAAGGTAGTCTGTCGACCATAGCTTGATGCATTCCCCTCATAGACTATTCACCTGGACTTGGTCTAGCTGTAAGCTGAGTAGATTCCCCAAGAAAATTGTGCATTTCTAGAGGGAAACCAACCTTCCTTCCAGAAATTACACAATCTTGTCTGTAATCCTGTTGGGCTCCAAGATTATGCAATTCTTCTAGTCAACACTCCTAGCAGGAATTGCAAATTTTCCCCAACAGGGCTGCTCAGCTCAGAATTTACACAAATTTGGGAAACACTCAGCTTTTATGCCCATAAATTGTGTAAATCTCCTAGGCAATCAGCCTAGATGCCAGCCATAAATGCACATTTCCTTCAAGCAGTCGCACAACCTCTTGCATGTGTAGTTGAGTTGACCGGTTCCCTTCAGGACTGAGAAAAATTGAATTCATGGATTGCTTCTCCCAAAGAAGCATGCGAAGGGATCCCTTGTTTCAGGAACCTATGTTTATCATTTGGAGGTTACATGCAAGGATCATTTTAGAAGCCTCCCACCAAGTGTCACTTTTCTTAGATTTGTGGCATGCGCCTCACAACCTAAATGTTATTGAAACTCATCAACCAAATGTTGTAGAGCTCATTCCTCATGTCAAACTTGCAGCTCTAACATCCCACATCACATCTAGGAGCTGTCGGCACACTCAACTCAGCTGGTTTGGGTAAGCCCACTTTCCATGCCTTGTGTTGCATTTCTGTCACTTTTTGTGTTTTCACTTGTGTGAGTATTGCTTTCTTGATTTCTTTTAACTCTTGCTATCATTTACATGTATACTAGGTTGTCCTAGCATTGTTTTAGTTCTGATTTCTATCTCACTCTTGTCACATGCATGAAGTTACTTTTCATGAACGATCACTAATTCAGTGACTCGCCTCACCCACATGCATGTTATTCCATTTTCTGCATTCGTCGTTTGCATGCATGATCATTCACTCGTGCTTACACTTAGTATCACCATGCATTCACACTCCCATTCACTTTCAGTTGCCCATCGGCAAGTTTGGGTAGCCTTGGCCTGGACTCTACCTCACCAAGATAGAATTGCACAACCCTGAGAGAGAAGGCTCTGTCTTCCTCTCAGGAAATACACATTTCTATATAATAGCTATTCCCGAGGCCTGATTTGTTCTATCTTGAGCGACAGTGACTATTGGCCAAGAAAATTGTGCAATGCAGTAACTAAGCCTGCAACCATTGCCAGCTGAGATTGCACATTGCACAATTCTAGTAGTCAACAATTAGGATGGACTATGCATTACACAGTTCAAATAGTTAGTCAGTCTTCGAGTATCCCAGACTGTGCCTTGCATAGTCTTGGCAGTCAGTCTCGCAACCTCCCGGACGAAATTGTACAACCTTCATGATGAGTCACATAGGTATGTTGCAATTCTCAAGTTCATTTTTGTTTTCAATTGAAAGATTCCTTGCCATGAGTGTTTCCATATCTCCAGGTATTGTAGGTGTTCATCTGCCTCTCAACAGTGTAGGTACAATGGTTTCGAGAGAGTAGAGTCGAAGACACTGTTAAGAACACACTTGGAGATGCAATCAATCAAATGTCTATGAGATTACCTTCTCACAAAGATATCAAGTTTCTCGTAGACAAGGACATCAAGATATCACAGTGAGCAACATCATGAACATCAGTTGAAGGCAACATACTGAATGTAGCGAATGCAATGAATCCAACGAATTTAGTGGATGCAATGAATATAAGAGGAAGGTTATTGACAACACAAAGGTGAAAGAAAGTTGCAAGATCAAGCAAATCCACTGATAATGAAAGCAAATTTGGAGACCCGGGCTATGAGGTGATAGCGTGACACGAAGATCACGCGAAGATAGAGGATGGAACAAAGAAGGATTTGCATGTGCTGAAGTAGCAACTTGGGAAGAACATGAAGCTGCATAGACAAATGAAAGAGTTGCAGGGCGAGCAGGAACAGTAGTGGGTGCAACATGCACTCATGGATGAAATTATGCTTGTACAAGTTAAAGATCCATCCCAACAGCTGACACAGAGCATACATGGTGAGTAGTGTTGTTGATCGCATGCAAGGGATTCAACATCATGCATGTCATTATGTGCACACATTGAATCCAACCCATTTAACACACTCACCAATGCGAAGACAAGAAGCAAGTCCAAAGAGAGTTGAACATGTACTTTGGCAAGTTGATGCACATGACCACCGGCACACACTTGAAGATCAGCATAGACACTATGCATCAGTGTGTTGCTGGTTTGGCTGCACCTAAGAAGACCATGTGAATATTAGCTGATGAGTTGGATGAAGGAGCTGAACCAATGCACTAGCTGCAATGGAGGCAAGAGTTCACTTCAGCAAGATGTCACCATGAGGTGCATGCATACCATCACAGACAACCAAGCTTAGCATCAGCTCACCACCTTCACCATCACAAGCATATCAAAGAGTTGGTCTCATCACAACAGACCAAGTGTCAGTGATGTCTTGCATGGTTGCTCAAGTTGTGTTGTCTCATATGGGTACATGTGCATTGTAATGTTGAGTCATGCCAAGTGTAAGTCTGTTAACTTTTGGTATGTTCTATGCTAGAGCAATTTATTTAATTTCTTTTCCATATTAGCAATCACATCAGCATAAGGTAAACTGCAGATGGAACATAAATATAAATCATAGAAGACAAGCCAAGTCAAGAGGACACAAGATGTGGTGCAATCCAGGGACAAACCCCACAATGTGTGGGGAAACCCTTGATCAATTCTTCTTTTATTTTCTTCAAAGTTCAGTGGAGAAGGAGAGAGAGAGAGATAGTACATTTAAAATAGAAGTCAACTCTTTGATCTAGCATCAGTTCATATTGTATAGCGATGAGATCAGTTGAAGACATATGCTTCAACTGATTCTCAAGACGACTCCTTCACCTATCATCACGTTGTATCGGGTCATCTAGTTGCACTACTGCACACTGCACCATGTTGTATTAATCACGATCAAGATCATGCAGCGCTGCACCCAAATACCATTGAGTTGTTCTCAACATCATGGATCTGCACCCATCTGATGTGTACTCAATCACTGTTATGCTGCTTCCATATTGCTATCCCAAATCAACAAGTATGGTGAGAATGACAAATCCAGTCTTCTCATTGTGATATACAAATATGCCGAGTTAGTACAGCTGTAGGGTTTCATAGATCTTCTTTGCCACAAGAATACACTGTCATTTGATCCCATTCATGGAGATATATACCACCACGGAGGATTGTGTTCATCGTCGAAGCTTTGGGTAGTGCAAGGTACTGTTGTCTGATATAGGGATATCATTTTTGAGACCAAAGAGATTTCTGCATCCTCATATAAAGATTGTCTTGATTCATCTATCCAAGATAGATATGAAATTCCTAAATCACATACATCTCTTTTATTCTTTCTTCATACAGGAATAACATTGAGATATCTACAGGAATACCACTTGGATCTTCATCAATGCCAATATAACCAGACAGTGAGGAGGCCAAAACTTCTGCATATAACTGTCTTTATGATCTGCGTATAAGAGTCTTGACTATAGCTATATGAAAATGGATTCATCGTGGCTACCATCTATTGCTCTATCATGGCTGCCATCTATTCTTGCGGCTGGATCATGTATGATCTGTGGCTATATACCCGAAATTTCAGAGAGGGAGAATGCGAAGTTCTTCTGCATTAACAGGTCTTCATTAACTGAGTTAATAGGTCTCCATTACAACGTACAGGGTTTCATGAATAGCGTATCATGCTTCTTGAACAATGTATGAACTACGTGTATGAGCTGCGTATAATTACCATGACTGCATAGTTACCATATATAACTGCGGGTTGCATATGTGACAGCGTTCGAAACTGCGGGTTCATATGACCAGTGTGTAGATATATAACATTGGACAGCGTTGATATGCATCATATAAAACAACGTGTATCTAACATTGGACAACGTTGATGAAACAACATGTATATATTTAACTTTGGACATCGTGATATATGAGACAACATGTATATACATACACTGTGTGTTAATATTTCTCAGTGTATAAATGTCATGGTAGTGCATAGGGTCCAACTTACAAGATTTCTGTGTGCATCCCCATAAGCCTGTGGCTTACTGTGGCTAGGGCTCCATGAACAACGTTACCATGAACAACATATAAGAAAGTTTCCATGAGCAGCATTTGACTGTGTATATATGTCTTCATGACTGCGTTGAAGGAGTCTCCTTGTCCCTATGTTGGACCAGCATATGTTGGCTATGGCATCATCAAACAAGGACAATGTATTCTTTTTGTGACTCTCCTCCAAAAACCCAAGAAGTGGAGAGAGATCACATCAAGAATGTGTGTTGAAATGACTTCAAGTCCTCTATATTTATACTAAAACATATATAATGAATAGTCATGACGTTTGGGCTTCCTGAGCCTACGTAAGAGCTGTTCGGCTAGATAATAAAACCATAATCTAAATAAATTCATATCTCCATAAATACATATCGGAATCGGATGATATTTGGATCAATCCTACACCTCTCAATGAGATGGATCCAATAAAAATATCAGTTACCATAAATAAGCTGACCCACATGGAGTTTGGCCCTAGTTGCCAATTTAACACTCCATCTCAACTAGGGAGAACTCCATCCATTGATCCATAAGTCTGACTGTACTATGCCTGCCATCAGTGCCCTGCCCTACTCTTCCCAACTCTTCTTAGCTCTGCTGGCTCTACTCTTCTCAACTCTGTTGGCTTTGCTCTACTTTTCTCAGCTCTGCTGGCTCTGCTAGCTCTGCTCTACTCAGCTCTAATGGCTCTACTAGCTCCGCTCTGCTGGCTCTGCTAGCTCTACTCTGCTCTGCTCTGCTGGCTCTGCTAGCTCTACTCTGCTGGCTCTGCTAGCTTTGCGCTGCTCAGCTCTGCTAAACTATGAAGAAGAAGAATTGATCGAGAATGTCTCAACCATTCTCCACTGACCCGAAGTCAGTCTCAGAGTGCATACCACTGGTCCCAGACCAGTCTCAACTGATCCAAAGTCAGCGTCATAGTGGGTACCACTCTTGCTACTGGTCCCAGAGCAGTATCACAGGCTCAAAGAGTGTACCACTGGTCCCAAACGAGTCTCAGCTGACCCAAAGTCAGCGTCATAGTATGTACCACTCTCACTAGTCCCAGACCAGTACTGAACTGACATGAAGTCAGTCTCAGAGTATGTACCGCTGGTCCCAGACTAGTCTCAACCAACTCGAAGTCAGCGTCATAGTATGGTACAACTCCTATGACTAGTCCCAGACTAGTATCACAGGCTCAGAGAGTGTACTATTGGTCCCAGACCAGTCTCAACCGACCCGAAGTCAGTGTCAAGTATGTACCACTCTCACTGGTCCCATACCAGTCCTGCACTGACACGAAGTCAGTCTCAGAGTATGTACCAATGGTCCCAGACTAGTCTCAGCCGACCCGAAGTCAGCGTCATAGTATGGTACAACTCCTACCACTGGTCCCAGACTAGTATCATTGATCCCAGATCAATGGAGGTCATCCTATCATAGGGAGTACGGTAGATACAACGATGCGTCCATCGGTACTACTATGGTCCATAAATTCATTTCCCTGCTCATTGATCAGATGAGAGGTACTTCCCATGAGTCCCAGACTACATGGGTAGGATGCCTCGACAGGAGAACTAATCAATCCTGTCCTCACAGGAGAACACATCAATCCTGCTACAATCGCCATGGAGAACACATCAATCCAGGCCTCACAGGAGAACACATCAATCCTGCTACAATTACCATGGAGAACACATCAATCCAGGCCGCCATGGAGAACGCATCAATCCAGGCCTCACAGGAGAAATCATCTTGCTACACAAGAGAGCGAATCATCCTGTTACACAAGAGAGCTAATCATCTTGTCCCATAAGAGAGCGAATCATCTTGTTTCAGTGCACCACGAGGGGAGGGTGAGCCACCCCGAAATTTCAGGGAGGGAGAATGCGAAGTTCTTCTGCGTTAACAAGTCTTCATTAACTGAGTTAACAGGTCTCCATTACAGCGTATAGGGTTTCATGAATAGTGTATCATGCTTCCTAAACAACGTATGAACTGCGTGTATGAGCTGCGTATAATTACCATGACTTCGTAGTTACCATATATAACTGCGGGTTGCATATGTGACAGTGTTCCAAATTGCGGGTTCATATGACCAGTGTGTAGATATATAACATTGGACAACGTTGCTATGCATCATATAAAACAACGTGTATCTAACATTGGACAACGTTGATGAGACAACATGTATATATTTAACTTTGGACAGCGTGATATATGAGACAACATGTATATATATAAACTGCGTGTTAATATTTCCCAGCGTATAAATATCATGACAACGCATGGGGTCCAACTTACAAGATTTCTGTGTGCATCCCCATAAGCCTGTGGCTTACTGTGTCTAGGGCTCCATGAACAACATTACCATGAACAACATATAAGAAAGTTTCCATGAGCAACATTTGACTGTGTATATATGTCTTCATGACTGCGTTGAAGGAGTCTCCTTGTCCCTGTGTTGGACCAGCATACGTTGGCTAGGGCATCATCAAACAAGGACAATGTATTCTTTTTGTGACTCTCCTCCAAAAACCCAAGAAGTGGAGAGAGATCACATCAAGAATGTGTGTTGAAATGACTTCAAGTCCTCTATATTTATACTAAAACATATATGATGAATAGTCATGACGTTTGGGCTTCTTGAGCCTACGTAAGAGCTAGTCGGCTAGATAATAAAACCATAATCTAAATAAATTCATAGCTCCATAAATACATATCGGAATCGGATGATCTTTGGATCAATCCTACACCTCTTGACGAGAGGGATCCAATAAAAATATTAGTTACCATAAATAAGCTGACCCACATGGAGTTTGGCCCTAGTTTCCAATTTAACAAAGTCAAGTGTAAATAGTTGGATGTAACAATAGTAGAGTAGGTGAAGAGTCATGAGGGTAGTTGAACTGTCACAAAGGGGAATGTCAAGGGTCACTCCACCCTTTGCTATAAATAGTCCCTCATAACTCATTGTAAGGGATTTTGTTTAGCCAAGCTTCTGATAAGACTATCTTGGAAAGAGCATGGACAGTATTATAACGTGCCTTAACTTCTCCACTGCATAGTGCTAGTTCAACTCTTTGGAGAAGTAGTCGGATGTGGCTATAACGTTCCACTGTTGGGGCTAGTAGGTTTACATGAATGTATTGTATGATTGGAACTTACACTTCTTTATATAATAGGAGCCAACACATTTTCATGCATATGTTGTTATTGTAGTTGGATTATTCTGGTTGGTTTAGTAATGTATGTTGTTTAACTTATGTATTTGTGTATGAACTTCTTCATATGCAATTATATGCAACAATGGAGAGAAACTTCAATGCAAAAGGATGCAAACTTGGATGCATAATAAGATGTAAAAATGAATGTAAAGATGGACACAAGAATGGGTGAAATAGTGGACACAAAATTATATGCAAAATGGATGCAACAAAAGTAGATGCAAAAGTAGGTGAAAAATGAGATGCAAAACATGATGTAAAAGTCAATGCAAAAGGGGACACCAAAAAATACACAATATTCAATGAAAACTTGGACAGAAAAGAGGATTCAAATGTTGATACAAAAGTGGAAGAAAATGTGGGTGCCATCATATATGAAAAACATGAAAGAAATTGTGGCTAAAAAAATATGGATGCAAAAGTGGATACAATCAAAGGAACAAATGAATATGAAAACTTGGATGCAAAACAAGATGCCAAAAGGGATGCAAAAGTGGATGCAAATGTGGGTGCAATAATGGACAATAAATTGGATGCAAAAATGGATGCAACAAAAGTAGATGCAAAAGTCGATACAAAACCCCATGCATAAACCTGACAAAAAAGTGGATGAAAAAAGACGAAATATTTGATGCAAATTTGGATGCAAACGTCAATGCAAAAGTAGAAGAAAGCACAGCTTCAAGAGTAGGTGCAAAACATGGCACAAATTATGGAAGAAAAAATGTGGATGTAAAAGTGGATGCAATGATAGATACAAAAAAAGAAAACTTTGTTGTGAAAAAAATGCAAAAATGGATATAAAAGTAGACATAAACATGGGTGCAACATTGGATGAAAAAGTGGATGCAAAAGAAGATTCAAAATTATACTTAAAACCCAATGCAAAACTTAATGCAAAAGTGGATAAAAAAGGGATGGAAAAATAGATGAAAAATTTGATGCAAACATAGATGGAAATGAGGATGCAAACATGGATGAAAAATTAGAAGAAAAAGTGGGTGCAAAGGTAGGTGCCAAACTAGGTGCAGATTGTGGTACAACAAAAGTGGATGCAATATTGGACACAATAATGGACGCAAATGAGGATGAAAATATGGATGAAAAACAAGCTGAAAAATTGGATGCAACAAAAGTATATTGAGAACTAGACATAAACCTTGACACAAAACTTGGTGCAAAAGAGGATGCAAAAATGGATGCAAACAATGATGAAAAAGAGGATGCAAAAAATGATGCAAAAGTTGATGAAAGTGTATCAAAATGTGGATGAAATAGAGGATGCAAAAGTAGGCAAAACAAAAATTAGGTGCCAAAATTGATGAAAAACCTCATACATGATATGGTGCACCATATTTGATAAATGGATGCAAATATCCCCAAAAATGGTCTCTAGATGCAAAAAAGGAAGCAAAAAGGGATGTTAATCATAGGGTTTTGTTCTTTTGGTTTAGGAGAATTCAAAATAAATATGGTTGGAAAGAATTCCAAAAAAAAATGTGAAACCTTCGAATAAGAATAGAACCTACATGATGGTATAACCTAACAACCCAATTGCTTAAAAATTGGAAAAACATAACAAAATTTAATAAGCAATTGGGTTTTCATTAAGATGTTTTATGCACATACAACACCCATGTCTGGATGATTTTAAAACTAGAACTTTCCAAATATATATTTTGTTTATTGTGTTTCAAAAATGGTCAAAATTTATTTTTGACGTTGTACATGCATCTAATTTGGGATTGCAATACTAACATATTTCAACATGAGAGTCCAATTCACCAAGATAGGTAGAGACCATTTCAAGGATGAATAAATAAAATTGTTTAAGCCCAAGTACATGTATCTATAAAGAGAGAAATTATATTAATGTCCACTTGAAGGAAACTAGAATAATTCCCAGGAAGAAATTCAATATTTTAATGATATACAAGAACAAAGAATTAAGAACACAGAATTGTCGAAGTTCAAGTACATTTATCTGGAAAGAAGCAAAGAAATTATATATATGACAACTTGTACATAACCAAAACCATTCCACGAATAAATTCATTATTTATTTTCCAATAAAAACCTCAAGGGGATCTCCAAAGGTTGCTTCCCCACATTTGTGGATGGCATCCCTGGAAAAACTATCAGATAAGGCTAGTGCACATCATTCAAAAATATCAGAACCAAACACCTACTAGAACAGAATAATCCAAATGCCCAACAACATTTGCAACAACACCTTGAGATAACCATTTAGGTTAGAAATGCATTATTGTGATGGTAGATAAGAACATTGTTTAATTTTTAAAGGTAGGGTCCTAGATGTAACAATTACACATGATGCCAAGATTCACTATGTAGTAGATAATTGAATATACTTTTATTGATATGTAAATTACGATAAAAAGGTATAAAAGAATTTATTTCTAGCCGAGAGAATGAAACCTTATTCAAAAAAGCCTTAAATTTATTTACTTTTAAAATTCACAAGTGTTTCTCTTGGATGATCACAAGTATATTCATTGGGCATGAAATTCATCATATTGCGTGAAAAATCCATCCTTCGCGAATGAATGTTGTCATATTACCTGAGTTTAATAATAATATTCATTTATTTTCCTTCAAAACTCAGTAGAGTGTTTCTTTTAAGAGATTACTTGTTAAGACCTTCCTCGGAAGATGAAAGTCAACACATTACCTCAGAAAACCTCTCACAATTTGTGAACTATGAACTAGAGAGGCATAACACTTATTGATGTTTTTTATAATATTAGTAAATGTAAATACAAAATCTCTAGCTACATAACCACAAAACAAGACTATTTAGAAATCAAGTTCTTTCTACTATGAAAATAAATATGTAGTCCATAATGTTAAGTCTGCTTGCATATTGTATAGGAATATTGTAGCTATTCACTTATGGCACAGAAACATATAGCTTCTCACTTGAGTATTTTGGCATCAAGCAACGATAACTCCTTTCTCATTTAAATTGATCCCCTTTCATCTGAATGCATCCATTAGAAGAATATTTTACAAAACATTAGTTATCTCAAAGAAATATTTGATGAAGTCATAAGAAATATTTGTTGAAGTCTTCCCATCACTATTAGTGTCACGTCCTTCCTTGCTAACTTAATTAGGTCATCTATATCAAGCCACACTGCCTAAGGAGGAGGGATGTTTCCAAGATTTCCCAGAGCTATTGGCAATGAACAATTAGTGACAACCTACTGACACTTGCAAAGAAATGTTTGAGAAAATGCACATGTTAAAATATTAGAGAATATGTGGCCTAACGAATATCAATATATGAAGGCATAGCAAAATAGTATACTTCATAGATAGTTGTAGGCCATAAAAATTAATAGTTCATAGGATGGTCCATATTGTATATGAAAAATAGGAACTATTATCAATTCATCAAGTCTTAGGTTTTGAACCATGAAAACAAATACAATGCAAAATTTCTTCCAAAAATACCAGGAAAATGCCTTTGGCTTAGTAACGTTGCATAAGGATATAGGAATGAATCACTTTGAAGTTAACATGGACATCTCTCTTAACAATACAAGTACAAAAAAGATGGAGTGTTGAATTACATGGCACAATGATGTCATGAAAAGGAGTAACCTATGGCTAGAATCCATGTTTCACAATGTATATGAACACAAATATTGTTTTTGTAGATATCAAGTTTCCTGTATCAAATAGTGGAATGCATCAAGGAATCATCATTCATGAGTCTAAAG
Source organism: Pinus taeda (assembly GCA_000404065.3). Taxonomy (NCBI): domain Eukaryota; kingdom Viridiplantae; phylum Streptophyta; class Pinopsida; order Pinales; family Pinaceae; genus Pinus; species Pinus taeda. The sequence continues at coordinate 129,001 of APFE030416372.1, forward strand.
TTTTAGTAGAAAATTTGGAAATGGAAGAAAAACTAGAAGAAACATTAACACTTAAAAACAGGAGGTAATATTGTTGGCATTCTCACATTCCACTTTTGGTATATGTGGAATGGCTGCATGATTTATAAAAATGTATAGGAAATTTGTCCTTGGACATGTCAACTATGGTTGATAGGAAAAATATAGTCTATTGGAATTAATAGGAAAATGTTAGAATCATCACTTACTGAAAAAGGTACACGCATTATCATATACATGAGAAAGGTTAAAATTACTAGGGATTTCTAGATACATATGAATACATTATCTCACTAAAAATTATTATTATAGGCTTCATGACTTGAAAATCTTAGATTTGTAATATATACACAAAATGTCTCCTAGTTAACAACCAGTTCACAGAAGCAAAATCACCAAAGCTAATTCGAATTTGGATTCATTTCCATATATAACACAAAAAATAATGAACTCATTCTTCATTATGTACAACAAAGAAAGTTCCAGTTCCTTCTTCCAAATTTGTACTGAAGTATAGAAATATTATAATATAGGGAATTCAAGGGCCCCTCCGAGTAGTTTGAGATAACATACACATAAAAATACTTGAACAACATACAATTCACTAACTCAACCCTAATTTATAATAATTCCTTTTAGGAAAGGGTTTCCCACAAACTAGTAAATAATTTGATCTAGTGACTACTATAATTCTAGGAATACATTCCAACACAAGTTGTGCTTTAGCATAAGAAAAAAAATGTCTTCATTCTTTCAAAATTATGATACCCTCACTGACATATGAACTAATTTTAGGGATGTGAACAAGACAAAAGAAAAATAATCCCATAATTATATACCTACTAGAATCTTCCCTCGTAGAACATATAAAATAATGTGTTCAAGGGAAAAATACTTTCAAAATGGAAATAATAAACCTAAGGAGAAATGAATCATATTTTCCTTAGAAAAAAAACAAATGGATTGTATCTATACATTATCCCTGGGTAGATTTAATGGATACTTTTTGAGCCAAAAAAAATAATAAATCCAAAAAATAACCAATAGATGTACTTCAATCCACAAGTATTTGACGACAATAATTGGTAAGGAAAAGGAATAATGATACTAAGGAACATTGGAAATTATCCTCTCAAGAAAGTTATTTTACACATGACAATAAGAAGTTGAAAGTTGAATTCCAACGAATAAGAGGAGGTACAATTTATAACAAATAAATCTAGTTCATGGACTTCGATATATCATCCACAAAAAAGGAATATTGCATCAAGAAAAATAACATTATGCAGCTAGGAAATAATATAAAAGAGAAATATATATCCCATTCTAATGATATTTGATTCATCTACAATGTTTAATATTATTGGTTGGTTTGGGAAAAATTGAGCACATTGATACTCATTTTGTAACTAGGGTCGTCATCCAATAGGAAGGAAAGGCTCAAAGAATTGTTAGAGTCTTCTATCATGAAGACTCTCATACTAGAAATAACTCAGAAAATAAATTTGGCATTAATTTATTTAGAACAAGTATTTACATGAAGGCCAAGGATAGCCAGAAACAAGAGTATATTCAATAAAAGAAACCTCTACTCATGAAAACTTATAACTTACAACTAGAGCCATGCTATGTGTGCCATATTTATCATCCTAGTACATGTTGTTGATATGGTACAATTGTTGTATACTGAAAACTTGAAAACAACCAAAATTAGATTAATGATATTAGTTAACGAAGAAACCTGAAGAAAAAGTTCCCTCACATATTGGAGTATATTATTATTAACATATATGATATATCACTCATTGGGCACAAATTATGTGTAATTTTAGCCAGGGAATTCTTTAGATTTTAATGTATGACCTGCTCCATAGAAACAAATGAGTTAGGATTAACATTTGATCTAGAAAGATATAGGATTAATATTTTTAGTGCTTGGAATTCAGGATAATTGATCAGTATTGAGAGGTTGAATGGGTCACTTTCACTATCAGTAAGGGTGTACTTCCATAATGAAGTTGTACCTTTAATTGTTTCTGTACTAAATTTTATTTGATTATGTATTCAAATTTGAATCTTCTCACGACTAGGAAAAAGAAATCATGTGAGGATTTTTGTTATCTAGAATGGAGTAGAAGCATCATAACATGTTTTGACTATTACAGAAGAAATACTAGTACACAAAAATTGAAGCACACTCATTTTATCCAGGCTAAAGAAAAACTCCTAAACAAAACATTGGTGTTTGCATATTTTTTAGAGAAACCATTGGTGTTTGCATATTATTCAAAACCGTAGACTATGACAAAGATGTTCATAACAAGAACCTCTTCCTTAATACAAAGAACTAAAGTTGTTTGATGACCATTTATTCTTTCTAATAAAAATATATAGTAAACCCTTTCAGTTTAACCAGTTCCAAATTCTGAACGACACAAAACTAATTTTCCTTGTTGTGGAAGGAAGCCTTGCCATAGGAACAAGAATAAACTGGAAGAGGGAGCAAAAGATGCAATAAGAACTTATCTCAATTTGAGCATTGACTTCGTAAGAGGCTAAAATATTTGAGTGGCCAGACTGTAGCCATTCCCTTTTTTTAAGAAATGCACACTTGTGACATAACATGTATATTGTTGGGCCTCCAACTTGTCATGATTTTGTTGATGAAACCATCCATTTTCACATGATTCCATTCACCCATTGTCAGCATTTTTAACCATATTTCTACATAAACAAACGAAGTTCTCATATATATGTTTAGATGGTTTATTATTATTATTTCCATTATTTTTAATGAATTAAGAAATTTTGTTGGTTTTACTAATGATAGTTTGGTCAGTTCAAGATTCTGCAGCTCAAGTCAATTTTTGTAGCTATCTCTACGGTTAAGGTAGTAGCACTCTAGAAGGAACTCTGACACTTGGACTTGGTTTCTAGAAGCTCCAATATGGATTTGTATTGGTCAAACTCCACCCATCTTGTGCATGTGGACCTCCAGCAAGAGATCAAAAGAAAAACACAACAGTTTTGACCAGTCAACTTCAAATGCATTTTCTAAGCAAATGAAAATGAATTTTAGAAAACGAAAACATGAAATTTTTTTAGCATGGGTCCAATTAGGTTCTCTATGAGAAATTTCTCAAATTTGTTACCATTTGAGATATTTTATGGGTTCTTTGGAGCCCTGTTTTCATATTGTGTGAGAAAACAATTTTGTAATTTCACAGTCAAGGCCCAATCAAGCAAAAAGATGTTGGAATGAGCTAGGATTCAACAAATTTGTTGAAATGTAATTTTCTTTCAATTTCGATTCTTAGCCATAAGAATCTCAATGAAGTTACAATGTAAACTCTATATAAATTATTTCACTAGAAGAAAATGATAGTCTTGTGAATTATGATTTATCACTACAATATTTAATATATTTTATACACATTCTAATAATTAAAATTTGTTCATGGAATTCATGTAAATGTTTATTAGCAAATATCTTCTCTAGATCTGAGTTATCAACACCTCATAGTCCTAAGGAGCCCCCCTGGAGATATGTGAGAATAGTTTAGATGTTTTCCATTTCTTTCATTTAATTTCATTATGCTTTGTTCTTAACATAAAAACTTTGTTTCATTTTAATGTTTTGTTCCTCCAACTTGAATTCATTTCGCCCTGTTTACTTATTTTCCTCTATTTTCTTACAAATTAAGTGCTGGAAATAAGAAAAAAAATACAAAAAGGTTTACTTTCTTAAATTAGTTTTAGATAGAATCTCTATTAGTTTATTCTCATGGATAGTTTGTTTTATACTTAATGATTATTTTTTAAAGTAGTTGTTTCCACTTAATTTCTCAATAATTGCTATTTCATTCAGACTAAAGTAGTAATTCATTTGTAGTCGAATATTTTACTTCACATACTCAGTTTAATTCATAAATAATTCTCATCTCAACAAGTATTTCATGATTTACATAGAGTAATTATTTATGCTCCTCATAGATTAAATGTTCACGCTTCCCATAGATTAAATGATTATGCTTTATTATATTAAAATGATCATGATTCCATAGAGAAAAGTTTGTAAGTTTTACAAAAAAAATCTGCATGTTTTCATAAGGTAAAATATCATGTTTTCTTAGAAGATTAATATCTATGCTTTTCTAGTTTAACATTAATTGTCTTTAAAAGAACTTGGTACTTTCATAGTTTATATTAAAGAATCTAATTTCCTTTTGAAGTTCCCAATTCATTTCAGTTATGCATAAATATTGAAATCTAATCTCCTAGCACATATGGTGTAATGTACTTCACAAGCTCACATACCCGGATTGACATATAAATGCAAGTAGTTTAAGAGTCAATTAAATTATCCAACATTTTTGTGCAATTTCTGGGGAAGTATACATAGCTGTTAGTTTTCAATTTCATCTCATTCTTAGTTGCATCCATTTGTTTTCATACGACTAATTTCATTTTAGTACATCATAGAAGTAGATTCATTAAAAAAAAAGACTTCAATCACCTACCACCCTAACTATATCACGTGGTGCAGTAAGAGCCACATGTTCACATCATGAATTCTTATATTTGCAAGTAGAAGACGACGTGACAAACGATGTAGAAGAAATGGCTGAAGAGGATGACAATGAGGAAGACCCTTTTGGATTTCCGATTTAAGAAACTGATATCAAAATTCATATGAAAAACATCCCTCCATATGTACTTCCTAACTTCAAAGGTATGAGATCAGAAGAACCAGAAACCTTTCTTTTCAAATTTTTAATACTTCATAGATCCTATGACTACTCATTACACATTCAAAAATTGAATTTTTTTTCGACAACATTGAAGGATATAGCTCTTAGATGGTTCATGAATTTAGGAACAAATTCTATATGGACATGGGACGATATGAAAATAGTATTTTTGGAAAAATATAAAGATGATTACATACACCATGACTTTAGAAATGAATTCTTTAAGATGAACAAAAAATAGGATGAAAACTTAGAAAATTTAGTGGAGAGATTTACTTATAATGTAAAAATATCTAAATTGCATGATTTAGGTTTAGACACATTAAAAAATCTCCTGCTAAAAGCTATAAGGGATGAATGGATTGATCTTCTTAACCTGGTGGGCAAAGGAGATGTCTCGCAATTGTCATTTCAAGAGATTTGTGAACTGTGCAAGAACATATCGATAGGAAAAACAAAGTATGGAATACCCCCTTAGGATCTAGTTATGGAAAGAGTAAGTAAGTTTGCATCATGATTGGTAAGTCAAACTAAACTTAACAATTTTCTAGACATTCTTGGTAATTTAAATGAACAAAATGATATAATAAGAATGAAAAAAAAGAAAAAAGTTCAGATTGTTGCTTGATTTATATTTTTCCCTAAATGTATAAAGAAACATGCTTTTCATGAATGTCCACTTGCTAACATTAAAATTTGTAAAATCTCTGCAGGATCACACACTACTAAAGATTGCCCATCATTACTAGGGTTAAAGGCAATTTACCAAGGAGGAAATCAAACACTGGAAGAATCATATTATGTAGCTCCAAGATGACCATGGAAGACTCATCAATCCAGTATGATGCAAGATATTAATTCACATTATGCAGAACAATCTCAAAGTAATTGGTAAACACCCTTGCCTTGGCAACCTTTTCCATCTCAATTCCAGCCTCAAAACCAATTTTGGCAAGAAGGTTGGAAAGGGCCTTACAGAAAAAATCCATCGAATCCTCAATATTTTCACGACTATCCTCAATGAAAATATCAATATTATCCAATCATTCACCTCCACCACAACATCAGTTTCACCATTAGTTTACCTCAATTCAACCTTTCTCATTACCAGCCACTCAAGCACCCTAAAGATCCATTCCCACTGAACTACTTGCATAACCATTTTAGATCACAAATAATAAAACACCTCAATCCATTGAGAATGTCGAGGTATTGAAAAATGATTCTCCATCTTCCATTGAAGAAGAATAAATAAAGAATAAGATTCAGGTAAGGTCGAAGAATCAATGATGCTTTTTGAAGAAGAGAAGTTGTTGGAACCTGAGATTGAAAGGTTTCATGCATAACTATCACCATATTCTATGAAGGGGGATCACACCTCTGAAGAATTGCATGGCATGATATCAGGAATCCAAGGAAGAAAAAATTACTTTGAATCTTGGTTCAATACAATCAGCAGATCCCAGTGCTCAGTTCTTCAATATTTTTCGACATCATCTCAATCAAGGCAACTGGTCCATCATATACTGGTACATATCAAAGTATATATTTCAAACCTACATATGAGTTTATCGATTATCTTGTTATGCACATGGTTCCATTGGAAGTATTCATATACTTGAACAAGATTTCTTTTTTAAGTAGAGGAGGACATATAAAAAAATGAAAAAGTAGAGAGAAAAATAATTCCTATTGTGAAAACCAGTTTGTTGGCGCAATTGGACATGAGCTTTGCTTCAAAACTAAGCAAATGGCGAGAAAAGTTCACAATAAGTGTTTACAATTTCATGGTGGTTTCAATATTCTATTATGGTTCTTCAAATAATTTTTGGTTCTATGCTTGAGTTGGCTCATGTGGGATTCCTTAAGGCCCACCTTCCAATAGATATTGTCCCATCGACTTCAACACCTTATCTGCGACCAATATCAGAGATTATTTGGAGTGCCTTGGAACTTACATAAATCAATTGCAAGCATCCTCACTGACAATAATAGGAATACAACAATGTCTCTTGATTGCCAGATCTTGCAGGTGACTCGAATTCAACACATTCATTCATCCCTATCAAGATGCACTCAGGTCTATTGACACTCATTTACATTATTAGTGATTTGTATCACATTGGTTTATGATTTTCATCATTGATCGGTAATCCAATGATTTCTTTCCATGCTCGACTTCAGCACATTCATTCACATGGTAAGAGTTGTACCGTGAATTTTGGTTTTGATGAAGACTATATGATTTTACGGAGTCAACAACAACTTGTAGCAGTATATTTTATTAGTTTTTTGTAATAGCATGTTCATCTTTTTCACATTCAACAACATCATGATGGCACCACTAGAAATCTTCTTCATTCATTTACTTTTCAAGAAAATTAATAAAATTGGGTCTATTTCTAGTCAACATGCATCATGCTTCATGATTTCTACTTCATCATGCAACACACTTGAATCCAAATCATTGGTTTAGACTTAGAGAAAAAAAAATTCAGAAGAAGAATATAAATAGCCATGAAAATTGACATTTTCTTCAACAACTACGGAAAGTTGTAGTTTTTGCAGTTATTGTTGTAGTAGTATGTTTTTTGGCTGTAGTAACTTGTTACAGGAGAAATTTTGGCACAAATATTGCAATATATTGAAGAAAAAATAAACAATTATGAGATACTAGGTTTTCTTGGAATATGATAAATTGAGTAAGATGTGGGCATAACTAAAAAGATAGCTATTTTGAAGGTCATTTCAAGTGGGTTTTTAAGGCATATTTTCAATTTTTACCACTGTGCACAAATTAGGACATAATTTAGTATTTTTGCACAACAACTCCTTTTCTTTATGAAAAATCGATTCTAAAGGCATGTGGTGGTAAAACAGGTAAAAATACATTGTTTCCATTTTGAAGCACTCAATTTTTCCTTAAAATGAGTTTGCGGCATATGTTTTTGTTGCAACTTTCGGCAGCGTGAAGGGTGAAACAAGGCATAAATTAGTTTGACCATATCGTGTAAAGCGTGCATTCATGGGTCCTGAAAATTTTAGGGTAAATGAATGATGGTAGGGTAAATACATACACAAAAGTTAAAGAACTTTCATTGTGTATTTTTCATGAAATTGGCCACCACATTGGATGAGTGTTTTTGGTGCTATATGCATAATGTTAAATGTAACAGTCTAAAAAAAATTCAAAATAATGTGATCTACCATTTGGGAGAAATTGGAAAAACAAGTCTGCTACCTGAAAAGGATGCATTCTCTGGATCAAGGTCAAAGTAATGGTCAATGCATCATGAAGAAGAGTAGCTAAGCCAAATCACCACTAAATCAACCATCATATCATGTTCTCTTCTTCAATTCCAATAAGGAAACTTCCTGTAAAACTAGCATTAAACTTTTTAATTTGTAAAAAATTTTGGAGAATGTAAAAAGAAATCTATTGTAAAACACGTGATCTATGTATTTCACCCTGTCATATCCACATTCTTCAAACCATTTTATCAATCCTTCATTCCTATTCTAATTTTCATGTATAATCAATCCCACATAACTTTTTCCTACCCTCGTACCTTATTGGATACTCTACAAACCTTGGTATGGTTGAAATCCATACCATGATTGCATAATCTTTTCTCTCATAAGATCTTATGTTTTCCCTGGTAATAATGTTGTCTCGCACCATTCTCTTGTTTAAATTTTTGTAATTGTTGCAATACAAATTGATTCATACTTTCTTGATGAATAATTAGACCTTCAACTTGTCATGATTTTGTTGATGAAACCATCTATTTTCACATCATTCCATTCACCCATTGACAACATTTGTAACAATATTTCTGCATAAACAGAACAAATTCCCACATACATGTTTACATGGTTTATTATTATTATTTCAATTATTTTTAATGAATTAAGAAGAACTTTGCTTCGTTTTAGTAATTGATAGTTTGGTTAGTTCAAGCTTATGCAGCTCAAATCAATTTATGTAGCTATCTCCATGGTTAAGGTTGTAGCACAACTCTAGAAGGAAATACGACACTTAGAATTGATTTCTACAAGCTCCAATGTGGAATTGTATTGGTCAAAATACACCCAGCTCGTCCATGTGGACATCCAACAAGAGATCAAAGGAAAAATGAAACAATTTTGACTAGTGAACTTCAAAAGCATTTTCTAAGCTAATGAAGATGAATTTTACAAAACTAAAACATGGGATTTTTCAGCATGGGCCCAATTAGGGTCCATGTAAACAATTTCTCAATTTCGTTACCATTTGAGATATTTTGTGGGTTCTTTGGAGCCATGTTTTCAAGATTGCGTGAGCAAACAGTTTTGTAATTTCATAGTCAAAACCCAATCAAGAAAAAATATGTTGGAATGAGCTAGGATTCAATAAATTTGTGGCAAAGAAGTGTGCTTTTGGTTCTGATTCATGGCCATAAGAATCCCAATGAAGTTACATTGTAAACTCTATATAAATCCTTTCACTAGAAGCAAATGATAGTGGTAGGAATTCTGATTTATCACTACCATATTGAAACTCTGTTTTACACATTCCAGCAATAAAAATCTATTTGTGGCATTCATGAAATTAGTTATTAGTGAATCTCTTCTCTTGATTTGAGTTTTCAACACCTCACATTCCTCACAAGGCCCCCTAAAGATCTGTGAGAATAGTATAGATGTTTTCCATTTCTTTCATTTAATTTCTTTATGCTCTATGCTTAAGATAAAAGCGCTACTCATTTTAATGTATTATTCCTTTAGCTTAAATTCATTTCACTCTTTTTACTTATTTACCTCTATTTTCTTACATATTAAGCGCTTGGAAATAACAACAAAAAATTACAAAAAAAAGTACTTTACTAAATTAGCTTTAAATAGAATATCTATTAGGATATTCTCATGTATGGTTTGTTGTATACTTAGTGACTAATTTTTGAGAATAGTTGTTTCCACTTAATTTATCAATAATTTCCATTTCATTCACTCTAAAGTAGTAATTCATTTGCAGTAGAATAGTTTACTTCACATACTATGTTTGATTGATAAATAATTTTCATTTCAACAAGTATTTCATGCTTTACATAGATTAATTTTGTTTATGCTCCTCATAGACTAAATACTCATGTTTTCCATAGATTAAATGCTTAGGATTTATTATATTAAAATACCCATGATTCCGTAGATTAAAGTTTGTATGTTTTAGAACAAAATCTCCATGTTTTCATAGGGTAAAATCTCATGTTTCCTTAAAATAATAATCTTTATGTTTTTCTAGTTTAATATTAATTGTCTTTTAAACAACCTAGTACTTTCATAGTTTATATTGAAGAATCTAATTACATTTTGAAGTTTCCAATTCATTTTTGTTATGCATAAATATTGAAAGCTAATCTCCTAGCACATACAATGTTGTGTACTTCACAAGCTCATGTACCCAGATTGACATATAAATGCATGTAATTTAATAGTCAATTAAATTACCCAACATATATCAATCAATAAATCATTATGGTATTTCCGAGATGTTTCCAAAGTCACTGAGAGCTTGAAACTTAGTTTGTGTGTTTCTAAAAACATGTAACGAATTTGATTACATAAAATTAGCCCAAAATTTCTGCGTTGAGCACCATCTGAACTTGATTTCTATTCTTAGCGCAAATAAGTTGAGTGAATGGATAGGGGTTTGCAAGATTGACTCAAAGGGTAATGCACAAATGTTGATGGTTTCTCTTGTTTTGATTTAGAAGGACTATGGAGAATAGAGGGAGGCCAATATTAGGGCATTAAATAGTAAAAATCACTCTTGGCATGTGTTCACCGATTCATTATTTTTATGAGAAGTTGTAGAGATGCCTTTGATGGATCATATTCATCACACAGATAGAGGAGATGTATTACAAATAAATATTCTATTTGGTGATCATTTTAATTCCCTTTTACCTTTGATGGTAAAACAGAAATATGGTGAGGTGAAACATCCAAATTTAACATTTTCTAGAAGGGATATGGATAAAATTGGCAATCAAATTCTTCTCATCCTTATTTATTGTTGGCAAATAAAATTCATTTTTTAAGGCACCTATGAGTAGAAGATCAATATGAGAGAATATATAGACAAAGGACTAGACAAGAGAATCACTTTGAACACTGTGAAAATGAATTGATATTTTACTTCACGTTTTTACGAAGCATTTAAGCATTCAAAGATTCATCTCCAGAATTTCAATGAGTCATAAACACCTTCAAGGAAGTATTTGGGTATTAAAGGAAACAAGTAGCAGAGAAATTTCAAATATAATATTTAGGGAAAAAATCAGCGAGGTGTACATTTCAAGGCATATAGTTGAAGATTTCCATGCACAATAATTATTTGAAAAAAGATCATATCTAGAACATATGGAAACCAATCCTTATTCCAATATTGAAGGGATTCAGGCCTAACAATCTCAATCCTCTTGCAATCAACTCGATTTTTATTTTTATTTTTTAATATTATTATTATATTTTTGTTTCCAGAATGATAAGAAATAGTTTAATTGTAAAATGTATATATGTTATAATTTGTAAGGAAATAAAGTGGAGGTCTATGACAAATGAAAACTTTGAGGATTCCTATTCCAAAGCAGATTTGATAATCAAGTGCTTAGTATTTAGCTCAAAAATAAATTTGCTCGGAATCACTCGAAACTTGAATGACCACGTGTGTATTGGTGATACAATCGCAAAGCAACTCATTTCACTCAAAATTGAGCTCGTATGAGGAAGATATTGTGTTCTGTCTGCTTTGCCAAATAGTAGAATTTTTGAAAAAAAAGGTGTAGTCACTGCACAGTCAACAGTCTATACTACTGACGTGGTGGGTGACTAGGTAGGGTTAAAGGTGGTCAATACCTAGTAAGGGCTTTCCAGGTGGCACGTTGTGGTTGGTCTCCTGCTATGGTGATTTGACTTTTTTTCATTAGATGTAGGATGGACTAATGAGGAGGGGACAAGTGGCAAGCCAAAGGCCACCGTGTGTCCCTCCCTAAAGGAATGATAGTATCACAACTTCAATTCTTAATAGTCAATGAGTTTACATTATATTTGAAGTGTAATATGTTTGCGGTTGGGGGACGAGGGAGGCTGCCCATGGGCCAGTCCCCTCCCATGTGATCACTCCACTAACTACCAGCTAAAGACTCTCTATAATTGTCGGCCAATTCTTGCCATAACCGTGGCATTTACTGCCACCATATGTCCACTACCACAAAGATCACAGGGTTAATGGCTAACAGTTTACCAGAAATACGCGATATTAGTGATAATCATGATTAGTGCTTAATTAAGATGTGATTGTCATTTAATTAAACTATAGTTTAGTTGGCGTAGTTTTTGGTGGTCCCTCGAATTTCAGTGGTAACTCCAGTTTTAGCAGAGTTAATTGGAGTTCCTCTAGTTTTAGTGGAGTTTTACTAGGAGAAACCATTTTTGCCATAACTTTTGCAAATTCAACCAAATTGTGATCATGAAAGGTGTTCCTAGATTATTTTGATGTTTTGAGCACATTGAAGCAGGTTTTAGGAGCTGTATAGCATTGTAAAACAACACTTTTCCCAGTTTGAGCTAATACAGAGGCCCAAACCATGGAAGTTGGACCAAGGAGATGTAGCCTAGGAGGGGTGAACTCCTTCATAAAAACACTGTGTTAAGTGTTCATTTTGATGGATTTCTATACATTCTTTTTCTTTTGTTTAGGACTTTACTTTCATGCTATTTTTCTCAGGAATTAGACATAAAACTTGACAAATTTTACCTGTTCATTCACAAACACCATAAAGGAAACCTATTCACATCAAGCAAAAGATAAGCACTTGTTTTTTAATTTTTAAGTTGAAATTAGCACAACAAAACTAAAATTCAACAATAGATCAAGTTGTTATCAGAGAAAATATTTATTTGCTTCATTTCTTAAGTTTTTTGCAAGTAGGGTTTTAATGGTTGCAAATTTGTGATGCTTACAAGGTTAAAGTTGCAGAGAGCAGAAGGGAAACTATTGGTTGCAACTCCTCAGGTAATTCCTAGAAGAAGGAGAGCCACAAGGCCACAATATCCACCCAAAGTTCCAATCTGATCTGCACTTGATACACCTCAAGTTTTACCTTCAATTCAGATTGAAGAGGTACAAGCAGTACCAGGAATTGAGCTTGAAGGCAAAGCCATAATGTCTGGAGCAAGAGATACTGAAGGTATTTCAGAAGAGGAAGCATTCAAGAAATATTTCTATGACTTAACTGACATGGTTAGGGTCCTCTATGAAGAGAAGAATACTAGAATGGCTGGAGAGATTTCTAAGCCCCCACATGGAGAGGGAAGCTTAAGAGATAAAAAATATGAAAAGAAGGATTCAAAGGATAATTGAGGAAAGCCTCCTCCATCTCCACCATATTCATGTTTCTCATCATCTTAATCATCGTCATCATCTCAAACAACATCATCTTCCACTTCCACCAAAAGAACTATTCATACTCATTCAAAAACCCTAAAGGAAAAAGCTCCCTTATTCAACTTGGACATTAAGTTTGAACTTCCCATGTACAATGGTGAGGTGAATGTAGAAAAGCTAGACAATTGGATTCGACAATTGGAGGTTTATTGCAGAATTCAAAACCTTCAATAAGATGACATAAAGATCCAGTTGGCTTCATTGAGGCTAGAAGGAGTAGCACTAGTTTGGTGGGAAGAAAAGACTCAAGAGGAAATTCGAATTCATAGTAAGATATTCATATCTTGGGTTGAATTTGTTTATGCTATTAAAATATAGTTTTATCCTTTAGCCTATATGCAAAAATCCATTATGAGTTGGTAAAATTTTAGGTAACTCAAGGGCCAAATAGCTCAAGACTATACCCAGGAGTTTAGGAAGAGGGATTTTCTTTAGGAGTAAACCTGAACTCCCAAGATACACCCTTGAAATATATTGGGGGTTTACATTCCTACTTAAAAAATACTATCCTTATGTGCGTGTGTGTGTGTGCAAGACACGTACCTTGAAGAAAGAGGAAAGAACATTCAGGAAGAGGGTAGTAAGGAGAAGCCATTCAAGGGTAAGAAGAAAGAGAAGGGTGGAAATTGGAAAGGATAGAAGAATGCAAGTCGGAAGAAACAAGGGGATAAAACTATATGTCAACATTGTTCCAAAGAAGTGCATGATGAAACCCACTATTGGAAATTACATCCTAGAATAAGGCCTAAGAAACCAAACAATAAGGGAAGAAAAGATGACAGCTACCACACAACATGATCTTGGATCCAATTCCAGTGATGAGACCAAGATTTCAGGCATGGTTACAAAACAAAAACAAGTTATTGCAAGCACTAGTTCCTCACATAGTCACAATAACGCTCTAAATGAAGAATTAAGGATAGAGTTGTTCCATGTAGGGGTAATTTCAAATCATACAAAGATTTATGCATTGTTTGATAGTGGGTCACAATCAAACTTAATTTCAGAAGACGGCCAAAAATCATAACCTTGAAACCATACCTCATCATAAGCCATATCCCTTGGGTTGGATAGTCAATAATGCAAATTTATAGGTTACAAGGAAATGCTTATTCAGGTTTTCCATTACTGAAAAATTCGTTGATGAAGTTGAGTTATATGTAGTTCCACTTAACATCTCAGGAATCATTTTGGGAAGTCATTATTTGTATTATAGGAAAGCAACATTTTATCGCCATGAGAACAAATATCTATTTTTGAAGAATGGAGTGGAGTATATTGTGAGAGCCCATCACAAAAAGTTAAAAATTTCTTTGGTTAATGCAGGGAAGATGAAGAGACTAGTAAATGCAAGTAAACAATTTGTGCTTCTCGTGATCAAGAAAAATAATGATATTGATTATGAATCTTTTGAAGTTTGTGATGATATGTTAAAATCTGATTTGTTTGATGTGGTAAGAAAACATGGCAAGATGTTTTAGCAACCAAAGGGGTTACCTCCCAAGATGGGAATTTAGCATGAGATACAACTGCAGTAGGATGTTCCACTTCCAAACATTGGCATGTATCACATGTCAATCATGGAGAGCATGTAAATCAAGAAGAAAATCCAATAATTGCTGAAAAAAGGTATCATACGCCCATCTACTTCACCATGTGGTTCACCCATTGTCTTGGTGCTAAGGAAGGATGGGACTTGGTGCATGTGTGTGGATTTCTGTGCACTAAACAAAATAATGGTAAAGAATCGTTATCCACTCCCAAGAGTTGATGATTTGCTTGATCAATTGAGGTATGAAAAGTATTTCACTAAGTTAGACTTACGAAGTGGTTATCATCAAGTGAGAATAGTTGAAGAGGACACTTGGAAAACCACATTCAAAACTAAACAAGGATTATTTGAGTGGCTTGTTATGGCTTTCGGTCTTACAAATGCTCCGACTACTTTCATGAGAGTTATGATTGATGTATTGAGACCATTTCGAGATGAATTTGTCATTTTTTACTTAGATGATATTCTCATATTCAACAAATCCAAAGATGAACATGTCATGCATGTGAACAAAGTACTTGATGTCTTGAGAAAAGAACAGTTGTTTTTAAAGACGTTGAGGTGTGAATTTGGTAGGACTTCTTTAGTGTATTTGGGACACATTGTTGGAGGAGGTGAGCTAAAGATAGGCCCCTCTAAAGTTGCGGTCATTCTAAATTGGCCCAAGCCCATTATAGTTAGAGAGGTAAGAAGATTTCTAGAGGTAGCACAATATGGGAGGAAATATATTGCTAATTTTTCTTCCATTACAGCACCACTACTTGCATTAACTAGTGCTAGGAAGGTGTTCCATTGGGGATATGTACAACATAATGCATTTTATTCTTTAAAACAAATTATCAGTTCAACACTGGTATTGGCTCTTCCAGATCTTAGACAACCATTTGAGATTCAAATGGATGCTAGTGATTATGCCATGGGAGCTGTTCTTATGCAACATGGTAAGCCCATTTCATTTGATTCTGAAATTTTTAATGGTTCCATGCTAACTATCCCACTTATGAAAAAGAACTTCATGAATTGGTACAAAGTGTTAAAAAATGGAAACACTACTTGATGGGGAAGGATACCATTATCCATAGTGACCATCAACCATTGCAGTACTTACAGTCATTGTCAAAGTTGCAGCAATCATGACAGTTCAGATGGATGGGTTTTCTACAACAATTTCATTTGGTTGTCAAGTACAAAAAGGGAATCTAGAATAAGGTAGTTGATATGCTTTCTAGGCCTATTGTAAATTCATGTATTTTTCTCAAGCACAATTTTGTTTTACACGAAATTTACATTGACCAATATGCATATGATAATGAATTTCAAGACATGTATGGAAGTTTGAGGGAAGGAAAGAAATAAGCCTAGCAATAGGAAACTAGGATTGTACACTCCACTTCTGGTACCTTTACGTCCATGGGAGAGTATTTTAATGGATTTTGTAGGAGGTCCTCCATTGTCAATGAAAGGTCATTATTACTTGTATGTAGTTGTAGACAGGTTCAACAAGATATGTATTTTAACATCATGTAAAAATCAAATTACAGCTAAACAAATAGCTCATATTTTCTTTCAAAATATTTGGTTTCATTTTGGTCTTCCTACTTCCATTTTAAGTGATCGAGATTCTCAATTTTTTGGGAATTTTTGGTCAAATTTTTGGACATGATGGACACTAAGTTGAAGAAGAGTACAACCTTTCATTTGTAAATAGATGCACAAACCAAGGTGGTCAACAAGACAATCATTCATATTCTTAGAGGATATTGTAATAAACATCCCAAGTTTTTGGATGAACAGTTGCATTACATACAACATGCATACAGTAGGGCAAAGCATTCTTCCACAAACACATCACCATTTGAGGCATGTTTTGGGTACTTTCCAAGATCGCCATTGGACTTAAACTTTGAGAAATATGTTTCAATCGATGGTCATAGTGACATCGATAAGGCAAGGAATTCCATTGAGCAAATTTAGTTGATACATCATAGAGTTTAAGAACATCTTGAAAAGAGTCAAAGTAGCTATAGGGAAAGGCATGACAAACACCATGTCAATCATAAATTTCAAGTTGGAGATGAATTTTGGTTATATATTAGCAAGGAGAGACTTCAAGGGGAAGGTAAAAATCTTAAGCCAATCCGTTATGGTCCTTTTAAAATTATGAAAAAGATTGGTAACAATGCATTTAAGCTAGATTTGCCTCCTTATATGAAAATATATTCTGTTGTTAATGTTGAGAATTTGAGATTGTTTGAGCCTCCTTTGATTGATGATCAAGGAGATGATGTTGAGTTGGCATCAATAGATTATTTCTCGCTAGAATATCTTGATGAAATTTAGCAAGATCTCATACATGACAAAAGAACTAGAACTTCAAAGAGAGGGAATGTCGAATACCTTCAAGTGAGACTAAAGGGAAAAAATCATTATAAGGCCAATGGTTGCATATCAAGAAGGTGAGGGAGTTGTACTCTCACCTACTAAACAATTGATAGTCTCTTTTGGGGTCCAAAAGGATTCTATTGGGGTGGAATGATTAGGTGCTCAATATTCAGCTCAAAATCAAAGTGCTCCAAATTTCTCTAAACCTAAATTAGTGCATCTATCTCAGTGATATGATCATAATGCAACTCGTTTCACTCAAAATTGAGCTCGTATGAGGAAGATATCACAATATGTCCACTTTTCAAAATAGAGGAATTTTTGAGAAAAAAGGTGCAGTCACTGCACAGTCAACAATGTGTATTTATGATGTGGAAGGTGGTTGGGTAGGGTCAAAGGTGATCGTCACCTAGTAAGGGCTAGCCAAGTGGCACGTTGTGGTTGGTCTACAGGTGTGGTGATTTGGCTTGTTTTCATTGGATGGAGAATGGATCAATGAGGAGGGGACAAGTGGAAAGCCCGAAAGCCACCATGTGTCCCTCCCCAAAGGACCGACACTATCGAAATGCTGTGGAAAAATAATGGGTAGGTCCACAGAGTCAAACATGCGACCTCACCCGAACAAATCTCGTGCTTTACCGTTCTACTGCAGCTTTAGTTCTTAATAGTCAATGGGTTTAAGTTATATTTGAAGTGTAATATGTTTGCAGTTGGGGGAGGAGGGAGCCAGCCCCTCCCATGTGATCACTCCAGTAACTGCTAGCTAGCAGATGTTCATAACCACCAGCCAATGCTTGCCATAACAATGGCATTTACCACCACCATATGTCCACTACCATGAAGACCGGAGGGTTAACAGCTAATGGTTTACCATAAATGCACGGTATTAATGCTAATCATGATTAGTTCTTAATTAAACTGCAGCTTAGTTGGCGGATTTTTGGTGGTCCCTCCCATTTCGGTAGTAACTCTTGTTTTAGCAGAGTTAACTAGAGTTCCTCTAGTTTTAGTGGAGTTTTACTAGGAGAAATAGTTTTTACAATAACTTTTGCAAAATTCGACCAAATTGGGATCAGGAAAAGGTCTTCCTAGATGATTTTGATGTTTTGAGTACATTGAAGCAGGTTTCATGAGTTGTAAAGCACTTTAAAACAACACTTTTCCCATTTTGAGTTAATACAGAGTCTCAAGCCATGGAAGCTTGACCAAGGAGACGTAGCCCAGGAGGGGTGAGCTCCTTCATCAAAACACTACGTTAAGTGTCAGTGTTTATTTTTTAATGTACATTTACTTGTTGTTGGTCAACACTTTACTTTCATGCTATTTTTCTCATGAATTATACATAAAACTTGACAACTTTTACCTTTTCATTCACAAACATCATAAAGGAAACCTATGCACATGCAGCAAAAGACAAGCAATTGTTTTTTAATTTTGAAGTTGAAATTAGCACATCAAAACTACCATTAAACAACAGATCATTTTACTAGAAACCTTCACAACTCAAGACATTTTTTAATCTTATCATTATTTGGTTTATTTTTAGAATATTAATTAGTCTTAATTTCTAGAAGTTCATTTTATGTTCCTATAAGCTAGTAACAATTTGAGGATGTAACTTTTATTTAAGAAATGATTTGTAATATGAAGGGTTCATAATTTGATAGAAAAAACCGTTTGCATGTATAGGACATATTTATAATATAGGTCATATTTTCCAATGCATAAGTACTTGGAGAAATTGCTCAAAGACTCTCGTGCTCGTGTTCTGCAGTCTATTTCTAAGTGAATGCATTTCCCTCTCTATAATTCATGAATTATTTAATGCTCTGTTGTAATGGATTGTACTTCTTTATTCATCCACCATACTACAACTAATTAATGTCTAATAGAATTTTTTCTAACCTACTTTTGAGATTTATTTTTTCATAAACTAGTTCTTGAAATTCCTTTGATTGTAATCCTATTATTCTAACTCCATTCCCAATGGATTTTCTCTTTGTCCAACACTCTATAAAACCCTTACCCTACCAAATGTCTTTCCACTATGTTGATTACATGACTAGAAGTTGAAGTGACATTAAATAGCTCAGTCATAGAGAGATCCCTCCCTGGATTAGAATGGCTAACTTCGGATCTCCAAGGCTAGTTTAATGTTACCTCATAATTTTCTTTTCATAACTAGGGAAATTACAAAGTGATAACATTTTGGTGGCATTGCTGGGGATGTGAAGGCTTCAAGTAAATTAACCCAAAGAATGGCAATGTCACATATATTATCAGTGATGGTGAACAAGGATCATACATAATTAGGATCTACATCATTCACTTTGCGACTCCAATCAAGCTTCAAATCAAATTCAAAGACTCCATTGGAGGATGAACCTTGTTGATAGAGACATGAAAGGAAACTACGAGAAAACCCAATATCAAAGCTTGAGTTTTCTCCAAGACATAATATCTTTTTTTTCCAATTACTTATTGTCCTTTCCTAAACATATCAAAATAATCTTCCTTTTCTTTCTCCTTTTAGATAATGATCGTAGACCTAAACGTTTATATCCTTCTTTAAAAACTATAAAAATACCCTCTTATTGCATTACTGATCTTGACCAAGATTCTTCATATGAGCCATATGATATCGATGACAAGTCTTGTAAGCATCATGTGATCAATGTTGATATTACACCTCATGTACATAATCTTATTCCCTTCAAGATTCAAGAAAGATATCATAATAATAATAATAATAATAATAATAATAATAATATACCAATATTTATTAACCAAATACCAAATACCTTCCATGATTTACCTCTGAAGCATTACATGATACCTACCTATGTTTGATTGAGAGAATCTTATAGCTGGGAAGCATATTCAAGCCTTTGATCATTCTATAGAAATTTTTGAAGTTGCGCATGATGATTTTTACATGAGATCATTTTCTCAATCATTGAAAGACGATGCTAAGGAATGGTTCAGACATTTAAAGACTGAACATTTAGTTCACAGGAGGAATTGAGTGATCCATTTCTGAAATTTTAGGGCGAGAGGAAATTCAGGGATCAAGATATTTCATAGTTTCATGTCATAAATAAATAGAGGGATGAAACTTCCTCTATGCTCAATGGAAAATTTTTAAGTTTTTATCTCAAGATTCCTAGAGACATTCAACCTTCTCAAGATGTAGCCATGTTGCATTATGAAACAACCTTTCATTCAGATTTATTTCTCCTTCTCAGGGAAAAGAGGTTTGTGACCTTGCATCAAATGTTTATTGATCCTCAAGAAATAGATGACAATATTCAAGCATGTTAAAATCTCTCAGCGCAGGTTTTCACTAAAGATTCAAGTGCAAATGGACAAGAGAATGAATGTGTTCAAGAGAGACTTGATTTGAATCCTGATCCATTTCATTATGAGTAGAAGATTGATAATATCATGCATTTTATTAAAAATATCAATGATAATGTTTTCATTGAGAGTAAATATAAGGTTTTTGAAGAGAAATTTGTTGTATCAATTTTATTGCTGATGATTTTCAAGAGGTTTTTCATTTACCTGTGTATAATGATGAATTTCACGAACAACCAACTATATTTCCTTGATCAAGAAGTGTTCATTTTCAGTAGTCTAATCAAAACACTCAACCTATATATCACGGTTACAAAACTGAACCTAAAGAGAGTGATTATCTAGCTGAAGATGATCTTTGCCTTTGTGCTTTTCTTCATTCAAGTTTTTCAAAGAGAAATTTGAAATCATAGATGAAGTAAAGGAAGTTTGGCTGATGCAAATTCATATAGGCTCTTTGGAACAAAATGAAAACACTATATATCAACATGAATATTTTCATGGTTTTCATGATCCTGTGGCTTTGTATTGGGAACTTTTTGTCAGTTCATATTTGCAACCATTGATTTATGAGGATTTTGAAATTATTGATTGTAGGGATGTTGATTTTCAAAAGAAACTAGATATATTTTCTTTATCATAAAATATTCCATTGCATCGATTTTATGAAAATTTTTAGCCTCTTTATGACAACCATCAAGTTCAGATGCATGTGAGAAAATATGTACCTGAAGGGATTATACATCAAAGTGGCAATATTTTACATTGTTGTGAGATCAGTTTGCATTATCTTGAGGATCCTTTTGTAGCATGTATGGAGGTAGTAAGCAGGCCCAAGTTTTTTTATTTTTTCAACATTAAATTTGTTTTCAAGCTTTTATTTTAGTTTCCATTAAGTAGCTTTTTCATTTTTCCCATGAACAAGGACATGCAATAATTTCAACCAGTGAACAAGATGCTTGCATGGTTGCATTGGGTTTTTGACTTCACTTGATTGAACAACTCATGGCTTAATTTAGTAGGTAGGAGTGTTTGTTAATAAGCTCAAACTTTTTAGTATCCTTTTCAGCATGAGTGCTTTTAGATTGTAGTATTGGTTGTTTTTAGCTTCATATTTCAGTTTGTAGGAATGTCAAGTTTCAGTTTTTAGTTAAGTATGTTTTCAGTTTGAGGATTGGAATAGATTGCAGGTTTTGGAGTTGGAAATAGCCCGATAAATAAGCACTTGATATGTGGGTTGTTTCCTACCTCACAAGGAGGAGAACATCCCGATTGGAGTGAGATGTTATCTGATGCAATATTTATTTGAAATTCATTATCCTTAGTTTGGAATTTCAATTTAAGGTCCTAAACAACACCATTCTATCGGTCTAGATAACATTTGCTTTTAATTTGTTAGCACATATCATTACAATATAAATAAAAATTACTGCCAAAATTAAGTTTATTTTAAACAATCAAGAAGATTTCAAATCTTTCAAGGAAGGATCAATATACTCTTGATACTAAATGGCCTTTCTTTTCAAGAAAAATAAAAGGATAGTTTGGGGTTTAAAAAATAAAATAAAATTAATATTCCTATTTGGTTCTCAAGACTTTATGCAAGGTAGTAGTGGCTCTAGTAAAAACTATTGGGTTTAATATAGACCTAATACCCAAGTGTATCCACAAATCAAGAAACCAAGCACTTGACACATAAGGTATTGAGAAAGAGGAGATCACAAGAGGAGTGCACATCGTATCGATAAAAAAGGTATATGGTTATATTTTGCGAGTGTGGGATAAGTCCATGAAAGATGTCAAAGGATAGTGTCGTAACAGAAATGAACCCACAAATTGAGTGTTGTTAAGAAAACTTAAGTGACAAATGTCAACGATAATGCCAATTTTGAAATGGTCGATCCTACAAGTTAACACTGGAGCCTACGTAGTACCAAATGAAGTTTAGAGATGTCATTGGAGAAATACTCTACATCCTTAAGAGAACCTATGAACATCTTTACTACTCTACATCTTGTATTAAGGAAATCATTATGGTCTCTCAACGAAGGTGCCAAAGTCATTGAGAAACATGAAACGTAGTTTATGTGTTTGCAAAAAAATATAACCAACCTAATTACAAAAAAATAGTCCTATATTTCCATGTTGAGCACGATGTGAAATTGATTTCTATTCTTAGCGCAAAGAAGCTGAGTGAATGGGCATGGATTTGCAAGATTGACTCAGAGGGTAATGCACAAACATTGATGGAATCTCTTGTGTTGATTAAGAATTGTTGAAAATAATACTGAGAGGGGGGTGAATCAGTATTATCTAGATCTTTTACCAAATCTTCCTTATTTACACTTTGAATTATTTTTGTATATCAGTACCATAAAATAATGAGCATGAACAAGGAAAAAGAGACAGTCACATCAAAGAACACCAGATATAAGGTGGAAACCCAATGTGGGTGAAAACCACCTGCTGCAATATGTCTCTATATTCTTTCAAATTAGAAACTCCTTTTACAATGGTCTTGACTGTTTGGCATTTCCTTTTATACCAGTAGCAGGCGCAACCTACAGAGAGCTACAACTATCTCTCATTTTCCAGTCTCTCCTGGAAGGGAGCTACAACCCCCTACTTCTTTTCAAGGACCACTTTTCATAAATTTTCAAACTGGATCCATATACATCAAATGATCATCAAGTACATGTAAATTACACAGTCAGCTATAGTAACCAGATCAACAATAACAGAACTGAACCCAGAACACCTTATCAACAGAAAAATTCAGTCAACAGAAGATCTTAAGACAGATACGCAGTTTTCCTTTCACTGGCCTGCGTCCCCACGCACTTCACCTTCTGTGCCCCTGCGTATACACGCAGAAAGCCTTCTGTTGCACCGCGTGCCTACACACTTCTTCTTCAATCGCGCTGCGTACTGTTGCTGCAGGTACGCACCCAGATACACTATCGCGCCGCGTACTTCACTGAAGCCATGCACCCAAAGACACTATCGCGCCGCGTACTTTTTCTGTGCGTATGCACCTGAACCTCTGTCGCTCTACGTACCCACGCACTGCGCCTTCGTCGCCCCTGCGTATCCACGCACCTATCCTTCTTCTGCTCTGCGTGCCCACGCACTCGCACCGTTAATCACCTGCGTACCTCTGATTAGGGCCGAAATACAGTCAGATGCTCAGATCTGATCTTGCGCCCGAGAGATCACCCTTCACAGATCAACTTCTCTTATAGATCAAGCTTTTAAACCGAGAACCCAATATTTCAGATCTTAAGATATTCAATTTTCAAAATATACTCAAGCCAAATGATCTCCTTTGCTTTATATAGGCAAGCTCTTCCTCAAATCATGGACCAATACCACGGGCCAAAACCATAATAATACAATACCGTCGGCTAAATACCAAGGGTTAAACATAAGAAACCCCACGTGTGCGGGCTTTACTGCCTTGAAGAGTGTGCACTGGGGGTATGCACCTCATGAACGGCTGACCTGCGTGTCTGGCCGCGGTCCCTGCACGGCGTACCTGCGGGTACGCATCTTCTGAACTGTTCTCCTGCGTACTTCTTAATTTTCATCATATTGAGAGCCTTGCCATGGATGTTGCCATCAAGTACAACATCTGTAACATATAACCTCACCAGAAACATAATGCCAACAAGAATGACTATGGCGAATAGAGAGAAGCCAATATTAGGGCATTAAATTGTCAAATTCACTCTTAACATGTGTTTATTGATTCATTATCTTTATGAGTAGTTGTAGAGATGAATTTGATGGATCATGTTCATCACTAAGATAACTGAGATGTATTATAAAGATATAGTACATTTGGTGATCATTTTAAAACCCTTTTACCTTTTATGGTAAACCAACAATATGGTGATGTGAAATGTCCCAATTTATCATTTGTTTTGAGGCATGTAGATAAAATTTAATTGGAAATCAAATTCTTCTCTTCCCTTCTTATTTTTGTAAAATAAAATCCATTTTTTAATGAACTTGTGAGTGGAAGAACAACATGATAAAGCATAACTAGGCAGAGGACTACACAAGAGAATCACTTTAAAAACATGTGACAATGAATTGATATTTTTCTCCACATTTTGACATAGCATTTAAGCATTTAAAGGTTCATCTCTAGAATCTCAATGATTCATAAACACCTTTGAGACAGTATTTGGGTAGTAAATTAAACAAGTAGGAGAGAAATTTCAAGTCTAAGGGGAAAAGATCAGGAAGGTGCACATTTCAAGGCATATCGTTGAAGATTACTGAGAAAAGAAAACAGTTGGAAAAAAGATTGTTTCCAGAACATATGGAAATCAACCCTTATTCCAAAATTGAAGTGATTTTGACCTAACAATATCAATCCTCTTATAATCAATCCGATAATGTTTTTATTTTTGATTTTATTATTGTATTTTTGTTTCCAAAATGCTAGGAAATAATTTCATTGTAAAACATAAATATGTTATAATTTATACGGAAAGTAGGTGGCATTATATGAAAAATGGTAGCTTTGATGATTCCTATTTCAAATGAGATTTGACCATAAACCTTCAAAACTCAAGACAATTTTCAATATGATCAAAATTTAGTTTATTTTTGAGAATATTAATTAGTTTTAATTCCTAGAAGTTAGTTTTCTGTTCCTAGAAGTTACTAATAACTTGAGCATGTAATTTGTATTCAAGAAATGCTTTGTAATTTGAAAAGGGTTCATAATTTGAGAGAAATAGCCCTTTGTATGCACATGAGATATTTATAATATATAGATAAGAGTTTCCAAGGTGGAAGTACTTGGATAAATTTCTCAAAGATTCTCATGTTGGCATTGTACAATTCATATTTGATGCTCTATTTCATTACATACAAATATAATCACCCTATCTTTATAAAGTTAAAGTATAATTCATTCTTGCTTAATTCTCTGTCATAATGTATTGTACTTCATGATTCATCCACCATACTACAATTGATTAATGTCTAATAGATTGTTTTCTAACCTGCCTTTGAAATTTATTTTTTCATAAACCATTTCTTCAAATTCATTTGATTTATATCATATTATTATTACCCCATGCCTATTGGATTTTCTCTCTGTCCAACCACTCTGTGAAATCCTTATTGTACCAAAGATGTATCCACTGTGTTAATTACATTACTAGCGATTGAAGTGATGCTAAATAGTAGAGTAATAGAGAGACCCCTCTTTAGATTGGAAGGGCTTGCTTTCGATCTCCAAGGTAGGTACAATGTTACCTCATAATTTTCTTTCATAGTCAGGGAAATTACAGAGTGATAACAAAATCCACTAGAGAAATGGTGCTACATGATTGGTGTGGTTTAGTAGATTGGCTTGACATATATAGATTTTGTCTTAGTTTTAATTTTTTAATAAATTAAATTAAATTAAACTCCTTATTTCTATTGAACAATTGTTATGTTTTAATATGGGTTAAATAGGATATACTACCAAAAAATTAACAACCAATGCTAAAAATTGGGCTTAAATTTCAAACATGGATGAAGAAATATTAAAAGTATTTTTTATCATGGATATGTTATGTGGGTTGATAGAGGAATTTCCTCACTTTCCAGGGAGATTGGTTCTAGCAATAAACCAACTAATAATTTTATTTGTCACAAGTCCCCACTACTCGATTCTTGATACCGTGTTGAACAAACTTAACAAGCTTTTCTTTTGCATCTTTTATATCTTCCTTGCATAAATATTTTCTATTTTCCTTGCATACTTTGAGATACTCCTTTAGGATTTCCAAATGCAACTCCATATTAGATACCTATATGGGAGGAAAATAATTGAAATTATTCATGAAAAATGAAATCAAACTAATCTTCAATTCATGATGGAAATTATATATCACTATCAGAAAGCACTTTTCTTGAAGCAATTTCAAGTTCACCTTGCAATTTTTCCATGGTCAACTCTTGATAATAACCATTAAATATAGATATTTTCATTTCAAAAGGTGTATCTATTTTATCCATGCTCCTTTTCCTTGCAGAAGCTGCATCAAATTCAACAGAAAGAAGAGTATTATGATTTGAAGAAGATGTAACAAAGATGGACAAATATGATATATTTGAGAATCATTGTTCCTCTTCTATTCCAGTTAAGAGCATCTTAACAAATGCATTATTCTCAGTTTTATCTCGAAGAATGGGTATGAAAGTTTCTTTTGAAGCATGGTCCTCCATATTTAACCACTACCTCTATGCTTGGGTATTAAACCGCTTAAGTGGAAAAAACATAGAACTCTCCCTTTTAGCCTAAATAAAAAAATAAACAAACCGATTTCAATAAGAAAGGGTTAAATTTCATATATCCTTTACATAATATTATGTCCAAATGAATATTCCATACATATTCAATATTGATAATGTCAAATGAGGAACCTTATCAAAATGATGCTCCAATTCTAAAGGGGGAATATTTATAGCACATTGAGCTTCCAACAGTAACGGATGCCATATATTAGACAAGGACATATGTAGAGAAGTATTTTATGCCGAAGCCTTCTCCACATATATTTTTAAGTCACCAACTACAACACCTCCATTGCAAAAACATAATAATGTTGTATTGTTTCATAAAGTGAATAAAAAAAGTTGGACAAAGTTAACAAGAAGAAATACATTTTATGTCATGAACTTGATCTTTGTTCTATCTCCCTTCTTGTGTCTTTCCATGGACACCCAAAACATCCACCTGCAAAAATCCAAATTCTTTGATGAATTTATTCTAACCTAATTTAGTCTTCAACGGATAAAAATACTTGAGCATGAGTTAAGGATAATCACTTTTCACAAAATCAAACTATTTATGATTATTCAAGAAAGGGAAATGACCATTATCAATATAGAAGCAAATGCAACCTTGACATTCAAAACTTCCTTCTCAATCATGTGTTGACTTCTCCTTTGTTGTAAGAACATCCCAATCCATGATCAATGTTCATGTGTATATTTGAAATTTTAAGTTCCGGAGAGAATCACTCAAACAACTTACCTTCAGTTCAAGAATGACAACAAGATAGGGTGAATGAGTACACTCTAACTATAATAAATGAGTTATACTTGAGTGAAAGGTTTGATGCTCCAAGAATCCAAGTTTGAATATGTAATGAAAGAGTGTGTTCTCGACCATGTTATCCATGGAACACAAAGTTAGGGAACAACCACTACTTGTCTTTGAGTTAGGATAATTTCATGAATGAAGACTTTAGTGAGCGAGAAAAATATTGGGTTTTGGTGTCAAATACCCAAAATTACATAGTACAAGTAACTATACTAGAACAAAAAACCATAAAGATACCTAAGTGAGCCCTTTTTTATTTGAAGTGAGTTTTGGAATCAATGCATCAAGGTTTCTCTTTGCTTGGGAAACCTCAAACAGGTTAAAAATGCTCATAATAGAAACAAAAAGAATAAATAGATCAAGTCGAAAAGAATACATTTAAGAACCATTGTACAAAGAACATAGTGTAATAATACACGGAGTAAAACGAGTTAAATAAACTTATTGTTGTTAGATGGGTTACAGGGGGAAAAACATTGGAGTGCTCATAATAGAACCAAAAAGAATAAATAGATCAAGTCGAAAAGAATATAGTTAAGAACCATTGTACAAAGAACATAATGTAATAATACACAGATTAAAACGAGTTAAATAAACTTATTGTTGTTAGATGGGTTACAGGGGGAAAACATTGGAGTGGGCATGCTCCTAAAATTTCAAACAATAATATCTTACATTGGATGAGGTACTTGTAGAAGTGGTTAACATCATTTTACTCGTAAGGAAAATTTGGGAGATGCTTGTAATCAAGCTATGAATAACCATAAGAGTGAACTTCAGTTGTAAGCAATAAGTAGGGTTCACACTCATATGAAATTTAAATACCATAAAAGGAAAAATAAATTAGGGGATCATGTTGTGTCTCTCAGCCATAAGTAGGGAATGTTGAACAACATCCCATTTCTCTACTAAGACAAACACCCTCATCCATTTTGAGACTAACCCTAGTTGAAAGATGCAAAATTTCTGGACTATCGAGGAAGAATAGCTCAAAGTGACAGCTCGTAAGGGTAGTTATTCCCTAGAAGGATCTAGGATCCCACAGTTATTAGTCGTTCAATGTGAATAATGCCAATATTGTAGGTGAAATATTGTATTTTTAGGGTGATGGGACGATAGTGGAGTTATAGAATCTATGACTAGCATAAATTAATGAGTTAGTTAATTAAGGTTGCATAAATGAAGGAGTCAAGTAACAGTTCGCAAGCTGTGGGTCCAATGGTAGAAGACATTTCAATTGTCTAGCATCAGATAAAAAAGGCATAAGGAAGACAACTAAGACAGGAGGGAAGTTCATTCCAAAGGAATGCCTTATGGCATAATTATAAACCCTTGCAGTTAATATTATAAATGTAGTGGATTAATAAACCCGATGGATTATTAATATTAAAACCCAAGGGATTAATATTATAGCCCTAAGGGATAAATGTGTTTGACTATGTTAGGGTTTATAATATTTATAGATTAATACATGTTAATTATGGTTCAATATTGTTAACATGCTCAACTATTGTCAACATGGGTATCATAGCCAACAATAGTCAGCATGAATACCACGGTGAACCATACTTACCTCGAGAATGATTATTTATCTATAAGTGTCCTATAATGAACCATATGGGATGGCCATGGTTGACCATGGAGGCTTGTTTTGGAGGGTTAATAATATTAATCTTGGGGTTTATAATATTAATCCTAGGTTTTATAATCTTAGGGTTTAATATATTAAACTTATGGTTTATAATCTTAGGGTTTATATTAATAATCTTAGGGTTTATTATATTGGGTTTTATAATGTTAATGTTTTGTATTAGTGTTTAATATTGTGACATAAGAATGGTACAAAAATCTATCCAACATCGCATTGTGACAAACATTGTCTCAATACGACAATCATTCTAATAATCATTGTAGCATTGTTACATTACATTGCAATCTATTAAACATTGCATCGCGACATTACAAAATTGGGGTTTAATATTAGGATTTATAATATTCAGGCCTTTAATATTTGGTTTATAATATTAGGGTTTAATATTGGATTTATAATTTATAACACTGAGATTTAATATTATGGTTTATAATATTAATCCCTTGTGTTTATTAATCCCTTAGGTCTATAATATTAATATTAGGGTTTATACTATAAAGGTTTATAATATCAATCCTAGGGTTTATAATATTAATCCTTGGGTTTATAGTATTAATCCTAGGGTTTATAATCCTTGAGTTTTATAATGTTAGGGTTTTTATTAGGGTTTAATATTGTGAAATTGGAATGTAAAAAATATATATCGAACATTGCACTGAGACAATCATTGTCTCAATGCCACAATCATTCTAACAATCATTGTCGTGATGTTACATTACATTGCAATTTATTCAATGTTGAATTGCAACATCATAAAATTCGGGATTACAAATAAAGTTTATAATATTCAAGTTTTTAAAAATGGGTTTATAATATTAGGATTTAATATTGGGTTTATAATTTATAATAGCAATGTTTAATAATATGATTTATAATATTAATAATAAGGTTTGTTATATTGTGTTTATATTCTTAGGGTTTAATATTAATCCTAGGCTTCACCATATTATTCTAATGGTTTAATATGAATCCCTTAGGTTTATAATCCCTTGGGTTTATTAATCCCTTGAGTTTATTAATCCTTTAGGTTTGTAATCCCTTAATTTTATAATATCAATAATCTCTGGAGTTTTAAATGTTATTAATCATTTGGGTTTATTAATCCTTTTGATTTATAATATAAATAATACTTTTGATTTATTAATCCCTTGAGTTTAGAATATTAATC